>VNJU01004344.1:0-150170 GCA_008042675.1 Drosophila seguyi
ATTAATTCCTCCGTTTTATTCCCGCCTACTTTTTGAATGAGTAACATAGGTCCATTCGCGGGCCGATCTACTGGTTCACGACCGGTTCCAGCTCCGGAACTCCCGCCTTCATTTTCAGATTTTTGAACGCACTTCTGTAAAGCGATTTTCTCAAAATCTGTGCCTACGATTTTTATGAAATTTGTACCAAATGTTCTCTATTCGATCCCCAACATGCCCATATACCGTGCATCCTGGCACATCCTCTGAGAGCCAAGCTCCATGACCTTAAATTTTTGCTGCCTGCTTCTGTATGGAGGATTTCCATAGGTTTGGCCACTGTTGAGCAATTTTCTTAAAAACTGTGCCTACGATTTTAATGAAACTTTCAGGGATTATACTTGACATTGTACTTTAAGACCTGGCTTACCCTGCATAGTGGCACATCCTCTGTGGGGGGAGCAACCTTAAAAAAGGTGAAAGGTCAATTTTTCTAACGGATAATTAAGGTACTTGCGTTGTTCAAATCAGCCAAAACCCAATATAAACAATTAGTAAATTTAATTCTTTACACGTAGGAACTTTATTTTGTTCGATTTAGTTGTTTATTTACGAAATAAATAAAAAATAAAATCCTCCCCCGTGTTCCATTTTCCCACCGTTCCATATCGACGCTAACTCACCGACGCTAATTTGACGGACATAAGTAATAGTTACTCTGCTTTCCCACGAATTTCTGGCAACGCTCGCTGGCCACCACGCTGGCAGCACTGGCAAGCCGGCAGCCAATCAGGGCGTCCCACGAGCGCAGCGACAACTACAACATTTTTGCCAGCATTTAAGTTTCATTTATCCCGGAAAAACAGCATGAATTACTGCCATTGAGCGAGCCCAAGCAACAGAAAACAGGAAAATGCAGGTGATTAAGTATGTGGTGCTCGTGCAACTGGCCCTGCTGCTCGTGGACGAGGCGCTGGCCGGCCGTGACTTTTACAAAATTCTTAACGTGAAGCGCAACGCCAACACGAACGAGATCAAGAAGGCGTACCGTCGTCTGGCCAAGGAGCTGCATCCGGACAAGAACAAGGACGACCCGGAGGCCTCGACAAAGTTCCAGGACCTGGGCGCCGCCTACGAAGTGCTGTCCAATGCCGACAAGCGAAAGACCTACGACCGCTGCGGCGAGGATTGCCTAAAGAAGGAGGGCATGATGGACCACGGCGGAGATCCCTTCTCAAGTTTCTTCGGGGACTTCGGCTTCCACTTCGGCAACGGCGATCCGCACCAGCAGGACACGCCACGCGGCGCGGACATCGTCATGAACATGTTCGTGTCCCTGGAGGAGCTCTACTCGGGCAATTTCGTGGAGATTGTGCGCAACAAGCCAGTGATGAAGCCCGCCTCGGGCACCCGCAAGTGCAACTGCCGCCAGGAGATGGTAACCCGAAATTTGGGTCCTGGCCGCTTCCAAATGATCCAACAGACCGTGTGCGACGAGTGCCCCAACGTAAAGCTCGTCAACGAGGAACGCACCCTCGAAATCGAGGTGGAGCAGGGCATGGTCGATGGCCAGGAGACACGGTTTGTGGCCGAGGGTGAGCCACACATCGATGGCGAGCCGGGCGACCTCATTGTGCGCGTCCAACAGATGCCCCATCCGCGTTTCCTTCGCAAGGACGACGATCTCTTCACCAATGTGACCATCAGCCTGCAAGACGCCCTCGTTGGCTTCTCCATGGAGATTAAGCACCTGGACGGCCATCTGGTGCCCATAACGAGAGAGAAGATTACGTGGCCGGGCGCTAGGATCCGCAAGAAGGGCGAGGGAATGCCCAACTTTGAGAACAACAACCTCACGGGCAATCTGTACATAACCTTTGACGTGGAGTTCCCGAAGAAGGAGCTAACGGAGGAGGACAAGGAAGGTGAGTGTTTCTTCGAACTGGCGAACAAGTCTTGTATAAATTATTAACTATTTCTTTCTCTCTTTTTAGCGCTCAAGAAAATACTCGACCAATCGTCCATCAATCGCATCTACAATGGACTGTGAAAAGCAACGCTCGCCGGCTGTACTCTAGTATTTAAAAATGCCTAGCTGGGGGCGGTTTCGATCTGGAAACGCCTCCCAAATTTAAGCAACGACTTTGTTAAAAAAAGTCGTTGTGATAAAACCAATTTAATTTTAGTTTAGAATTTTGTAAAATAGTAAAAAAAAGGATAAAAGAAAGCAACTACTTTCGATTCCTGGCTAACACAAAAGGAATTGCAAAGACGAACAACCAGCCAAGACAAAATAAAACAGATTTCAATTACGAACGGGCCTCTCTATTTATTTAGTAAAATAAAAAACTGATTTATGATTAAAAATTTAATTTTAATTTAATATGCATTAATCGGCTTATCGATAACTTTCCCCCAAAAGCAACTTTGCAAACAGCTGGCGTAGGCTGGCGCAGGACACGGTTGAAGAGGAAGAGAAAGAGCGAGAGAGCAGAACAGGAAGTGGCGAAAGTTCGCCTTCAGAGAGCGAAGAAATTTTCAGCAGTGCGGACGTAGTACAAGCTTAGTCTTCTCAGGCTTCTATTTTTTTACAAGCAAGCTAAACCGAAACTCACAGAAGCAATCACTGGATCAGCTCTTACCGTTTTTACTGTACTTGCCTTACAACCCAAGCACCTGCTCCCGCCCCCGCAAAAAGCACCGTTAGCTGAACATAACCTAGAAAAAAGCAAAGGAAAAACATTCAAAGGGTTTCCTTTCACCTGCGGCCCGAGCATAAAAAAGACAACAACATCGACAACAAATACATAGTATGAATGTCGCCTAAATATCATCATTTCGAGGTGAGTCCGAAAGGGAGCTCCTTGTTGTAACTCCCATTTCCCCGGGTCCTGCGACCGCACTCTTCTCCCTGCTTTTACTATCGATTTTCTGCGGGGTTGTCCCTTCAACTTTAAGTGACCCACAAAAAAAAAGGAACACACACAGAAGGGGGCAAAGGCAAGGCAGGGCAGGGTGGTTTTAGGTCAGCCGGCAATGTTGCGTGCAGGCTCATCCATTCGGATTTTATGCTTTATTTCCACAGATTGCACTGGTCTACTTTCTGCTGCTGATACCATGGCCGCCGACGAATGTGCTCAGGATGCTCTGCTCGCGAGATAACAGCCGGCTGGTGCGCAAGATAGTGCGCTCCAAGTGGACACCTATTTTGGACAAGCATCAGGTTAGTTCTAGTCTTTGTATTTAAATTGTAATTATTATTTCATGTGGATTACAGGTGAAGCTACCCCTCGAGTGCCCGCTGCATCCTTTCCGGGATGTGTTTGCCCCCAGACAGGATGCCAAGCAAAGGGATCGACCCACTCAGTGGACGTGTAGGAAATGTGGCAAGAGCTTCTACCAGGAGAAGCACTTGGACTTACACTTTGAAACGCGCCACAAGAGCATCATCAATGAGGTGAGATTATAGGGAGGATTTGGGATGTAAAATATTGAAAGGAAGAGTATAATATTGAAAGTATAGTAATTTTGAATATCAAAATAATTCCCTTTTAGGGTTAAGAAAACAATATTGTTGATATCGTTGAATATCGTATTTTATTCAAGTTTATTTCAAACATCTTTTAACTACATTACTACATTTTCGTTAACCTCTTTTAATTTATTTCCTGTATAATAATCTTAAACTAAAAGTAGACTATTATTAAGACAAGCCTTTGATTTGATTAAATTATATTTTCTCCCAAGAAATTTATATACTTAATTTCCCCATTTAAATGTAATTAAAATTAAACTTTCCACCCTTTTGACAGGCGGAGGATGCTGTTTGCCTGGCCGACTTCTGCGACATTATGCGCTGCGAGGTGTTTGAGACGGAGGATGCGTCGAGTCTGAAATTCGGGGACCAGCACATTGTGACGGACATCGAGGTCTGGGGCGACTCCTTGGGACAGAACTCCGCGTTGGCCAAAGCGAATGCCGCCTACTTGAGCTTAATACCAAGGTAAGTGGATCTCTCGTCCTGTAATTATTGATTTAACTCTTTAATTCTGCGCAGAACTTCCACATTGGGTGCCTCGCGTGCCGCCAAAGTACAAAACCGTCAATTACTCCAAGACAAGCCAAGCCAGGCCAGCAGCAAGCAGGATCAGTCGCCGGCAGGTGAGCGAACACATCCCCAATCCCATCACCAGAACTCCCACCACCTCCCTCGAGAGCGTCCATCCACCACAGCCAATCCCCTTCGCCTAGATGCAACACCGGAGGACGGATCGGCGGCCAGGCCCAAGTCGGCGGGCGAGAAGCTTCTGCACAAGCTTAAGGAGCTGGGCAAGGCGCACCTGAAGACCGCTGCGGCGGAACCGGAGGCCAGCAGGCAGAACGAGACGGATGACGATGACGACGAGGAGCAGGAGGAGGGCAGCGGGCAAGCCGAGGGCAGTGGCCAGTCCGTTGATCCGGCCAAAATGGAGGAGGGATCGGGTGCCAATGGGAACGGCAACAAGGCCAGGGCCAACTGCAAGCCGGAGGAGCTGAGCAAGCTCAAGACCCGCTGCGAACTGCTGCTGAGGAGTTGCATTGGTGGCTTGCTGCTGTCCATGTCGGATCAGGCCTTCAAGGAAATGGAAGGTGAGTGTTGGCGGAGCTCTTTGGTTGATCAATAGCTTATGCACCTTCTAAAAACCTTCCGCAGAGGAGATGAACAAGGCTGTGTGCTGGTATCTGACCTGCGACCGGTACTGGGAGGACGGTCCCTTGGAGCCGCGAGCCTTCCCCTGGGGCCTGATCGTCATCCTGATCTTCGTGCTGTCGACTGGCATCTGCTTCTGCTACTACATCATCTGGATACTGTTCGAGTAAGTGTGCGCCGTGTGCCGGGCCTCCTCCCATTGAGATTGAGCGAACCTAAGTCATCTGTTTCAGCTCCGAAGAGACGACAATCAACGCCAACCACTACTACGGCCAGGGAGCCATCGGCGGCAGCGGCGGGAGCATCTACATGCCCGGAGCAGCAGTGGGTCATCACTACCATGTGGACTATGCCACGCGGCACGACCTCGACCTGGACGCCGGCGGGATAGCTGCTCAACAGCAACAGCAGCAGCAGTTGCTCCAGGAGCAGCAGTTTTACTACCAGCAGCAGCAGCAACAGCAGCAGCAGCAGGCGGCCTCCGCCAGGGATTTGTACCCGGATCCGGTGCAATACCATCGGCACAGTCCGCGGCACTACATCGGCGATCAGCGTCCGGTGGTGGGTGTGGGCACACCCACCCAAGGGGCCGTGCGCACCAGCTCCTCCAACGCCAACACGCCATTGCACCATCGCCAGCACCCGGGTCATCCACCCCACCTGCAGCATCGTCACTCGACGAGCCTGGCCTACCCACAGGACATTTTAGACCGACGCGACTATACAAATAGCTCCTCGCGCCCCATCGCCACCAGCATGGTGGCTGGTTCAGGATCGGTGTTGGGAGCAGCAGCAACAGTGGCACCAGGGAGCTCGGCAGCTCCTGGCGTGGATGCCCAGCAGCGGCACTACAACACGCACCCGCGGCCGCTGGAGACGAGGCATCGCCATGTGGGCTCCTCGCAGCAATCCCTACGTGCCTCCGCCTCCACGCACGAGATTGTGCAGCAGGAGGCGGGTCTGGGTCAGAACGAGCACTACATCTATGTGACCTATCCGCCGGACCTCAAGAAGCGCTACTTCGAGTAGTAGTAGTCGCAGTCGGCCGAGCGCAGGTTGGATGCTTCAGTGGATCGGGCAGATCCCAGTACTATGGAGACTGTGTGTTGCGGAGCCTTCGAAATAAAGGAGAGATCGAGGAGAGTGGGACAGAGAGACCAAAGAGGCCTCGGAAGGAGAGCCAAGAAACGAAACCAAAGCCAGAGATCAGGATGCATGATCTGCAGGGAGACGAAGGAGATATAAAGTGAACGATTTAGCGGAGGACTGGCCGCCAACCTAACCCCAAGAAGTTGGTTTTTTACTTTTAGCCTGCAAATTCTAGATTTGTGAACTGTGCTGTTCTTTTTTAATTCTACAAAAATAAATTGCAATATTTCTGTAAAATAGAAAATATAATTTTCTTTTAAGGGAATCGGTAATAATAATAAAAGGGTAAACCTAAGAAAGGGGAAACTCTTTGGTTCATCATTCTGCTTAAGATTTAATTAACTAAATTTTTTTGAAGTTTAAAAATATCATAACTAAGCTAAAAGTGAATTAATTTCAATTGGGAACGCTTTTTAATGTAAGTTTTTATTAGCTTAACAAACCAGCAAACTGAATTCAAAATTTAAAAAATAAGAATTTATTCGAATTTTTCACAATTTTAATGATGTAACCCCTTAAAATTTGTTGAAAAAATTAAAAAAATGTATTTTTCGGCAGAACTTGGCTAGATCGATTCCGCTCTTTATGCTGATGAAGAATATATATGGTTTATAGCGTCGGAAATATCGAATATAATATCGAAAAAAGACGATAAGTTCTTGCCATATAACTTAACGGTCAAAATTTAATTTGAATTTAAAAAGACGTTAAAACGAAGCTACCAGAATTACTTATATATCAGTGATGCTTATCTAGCTATGTTGCACTGTGGGACATAAACGCATCTCACTAAAATAATTATTCCAATTACAAAATATGGCATACTTTTGTGCTAACTTTAAACCGGAAGCACAGTTTGTAATGCAATAATTTTTGGCTTTTTGGCAGCTATAATACTCCTTCTAACTACTTTTTAAAATGTTATTTCCGGTATTTAAGTCAAAGTTCTCTCCTACCAAATAACCTTTTACTTACCTTGACTTCGTTTATTTCGTTAGAGACCCCAGAGACCAAAAAAAAACCCAAAAATCATTGACTAACATTTACATAAAACATTTATTTTGCATTATTTTCGTATTTAGTATTTCGTATATCATTTCATTTGTTTGGTTTTTGCTCAAAGACACTCACATTGATAAAGTCACAAATCTTAAAGCTACGGGGGGGTACAGTGAAAACCTTTTGATATACAAGAGTACAGCTAGAAAATACATACAGATATATATATCCATCAAGGGTAGTGTATGTGGGGAATGTGAGAGAAGGGGGGAAGGGGGTGTGTATGTACATATTGCGCAATAAATATTAATAGTTACTGCTAAACACTAATTAGCTCTTGCATTTTTCTGTTCTTTTGTACTAAAATTAAGCGTATTATTTAGGTTTTAAACGAATTACAAAATAACAAACGAAAGAACGTACATTTATATAGATTTAGCTAGACATTAGATAGTAGTTTCTTGATTCGTGTATAGTGTATAGTTTCCTAAAAAGTTGGTCCTTTGGAATGTGTTACGAGAGAGAGATAGAGAAAAGACATCTAGGTGGTTTCGATTATAAGATAAGATTACATTCAGATTCGGCCAAGTCTAAAAAATAAACCAGCACCCGAAGTTCGTTCCACACTAGGCATTGCCCTTGGATTTATATTTGAATATATATTTATATTCCGCATTCGCAAATCGAGCGTTGAGAATTTTTCACCGCTTGCCATAACGAATTATATTTTATATGCCTTAAAGATCTGCCAGGATCAATTCGGGATGGCCATGTGCCGCGGAACTCTGGTGCTCTTGGTTGGTATAGGAATAGTGGGGGCTTAAGGCTTAACACTCTTGGTAATCCCCTAAAAAACCCGACGATAACAAATTGCTCTAGGAACCTAACAAAGAGAAGAATTGCTCTAAAAAAAAAAACAAAAATAAACAAAACAAATAAACAAAGTCTTGGGCTTCTAACAGATCGAACGTTATTATATATATGTTTAGTTTTTGGTCTAGGCTGCATTTGGTGGCAATATATGTTATATATCTAAAAGAAATTAAACTATGAAGGCCGAGGCTGACACGCAACTGGAACGTAAATATATATATATATATATGTATATATATGATGCGAAATGTATCTCAAATCTGTGACTGACCTTTTTCGAAAAGCACTTTAAAATGGCCCAACTCGCTGAGCGACTAAAACGCTGATACATTAGAAGATAACATAAGGTATACATACATATATATACATATACTATATCTCGTTAATTGCACGCGACTCGAACTCCCCGACTTTGCCCCCGAAATTAACCCTTCTACTCATGCTTAACCCATTCATCGAGATTCGAATTCGCGCATTCCAGATAAGCACGACATTTTCCATGTAAATATTGCACAGATATCTAAAATATACTCGTTATATATATATCTATGATACTCTCTTCTATATCGTTAGTAAAATAAGTATCGTAAAAGTTATTCAAAAGTAATGTGATTTTCCTAAAAATATGCCATTTCCTAAAACAAAAATTCAAATATTTAAAAAGCAAAAAAAAGTCTTGAGATTCTGGTAAAAAGTTTAGCTGCTTATGTGTGTGTGTGTTGCTATTCAAGCCTCACACATCTGGTCCTGTCCAGGGACCAGAAATATCTTTGGTTGAAGCTGGTATCCTAGGTGATCCTGCGCCGGCTCCTGCGCTTCTTGGCCGCCAGCTGGCGCTTGTACTTGCGCAGGACGCGATGGGCATGGTAGTAGCGACTGATCCTACTCTGGACGTACTTCCCATGGAGATACTTGAGCAATTGGCGGCGATCCTGCTGCGGGTCGGACTTCTCGTCGCGGATTATCTCCTCGTGGTGGATCAGGGGCGTGGTGGCATCGAACTCGGGCTGTGGTTCCGCCAGCAGTTGGATGAGCTGCAAAGTGTTGACCTGCTCGGGAACGAGATCTTCGTCGGGCTCCCGATCCACCGCCTCCTCTTCCGCCTCTTCCTCCTCTCCGTTGGCCACCACGCCCAGTATATTCTCGTTCATGTCGCACTGCACCACATAGAGATCGCTGCTGGAGTCAAAGATCTCGGCCAGATTGATGAGCAGCACATCCTGGCCATTGTGATCCGGCTCCTCGTCATTCTCCTTTCCCTCGAAATCCTCGGGATCGGAGGCCACGCCTATTTGCTGGTACATCTCCGCCAGGGCCTCCTCCACGCTCAGCTCTCGGGCGGCAGGAGATGCACCCTCTCTTACGACTACTAACTCTTCTTCGTCTTCTGTCTTTAAGGAACTATTTAAGGCAATCTTACTAAGGTCACTTAGCTTTGGTACGCTGGCAAGGCGGGAGCTGCTCGCCAGCTCCTCGCTATCGCTCTCCAGGATCTGCTTTAGTTTGGCAATATCGTGATTGGAGACCCCCTCCTCTCCTTCCTCCGGGTTCATCTCGATCTTGATCATCGCCAGGGGAGACTGCGCTGGCTTGGGTTCCTCCTCCGGTTTCGTTTGCGACTGGGACAGTTCCCTTTCCAAGGCGGCCAGCTCATTGAAGTCGCTTTCCGGGGAACTGGCGGAACTGCTGCTGCTGCTGCTGTTGTTGCTGGAACTGCTGGAGCTGCTGCTGGCACTGGAGGCCACTTCTCCGCCTACCTGGCTGGTGGTACTGCTGCTGTCATCGTCATCTGAGCTGCTGGAGCTACTGGAACTCGAGCTGGACGAAGAGGATGAGGATGAGGATGATGAGAGGACTATTTTAATCACGGGTTGGCTGGGCTCTGGAGTGGGCGCAACGTTGTCCTCCATGTTTGTCCTCAGCCAGGCCTGGATTTGCTCCTCTTTGTTGGGAACAGCAGCTGGCTCTGCTGGAGATTCTGTTTCAGTGGCGGGTTTGACCTCCTGTTCCTTCTGCTCCTCTTCCAGCACCTCCTCCTCCTCTTCATCCTGCTCCACTCTTAGCTTAATTTTTGGCGACAAATTCGTGTTCTCAATGTCATCGAAGCCCTTGAAGCTTGGCTGCAGCTCCAGGGACTTGATGGTATCCAGGCTCTGCTCTTCCAGATTCAGGACGCTGGCCACCTCCTCCTCAGTCTTGTCTTTGTAGCTGTAGACACTCTTGATGACCGTCTCCCGATCGGTGCCGCTCAGCAAACTGCTTCGGAACTCCAAAGAGTTCAGGGCCGAGACACTCAGCCCCTTGAGACTGGGCGGATTACGCAGCTCCTGGCTGGGAATGTACTTCTTGATCAGTCTCTTGATCAGCGGCAGGCGGTGCTCCCTGTGCCGGGTCAACTGCTTCCTAACCAGCAGATGTCGCAGCTCCCTGGTTCGGCTAGAGGCGGCTCGCTTCCGCAGGAGCTTCAGGGCCTTGAAATAGTGGCGATACTTGATCTTCGGACTCTCGAACTCCAGGATCTTCAGCATCTTGATGCGATTGCGTCGCTTCTTGGCCAGAAGCTTCTGACTGGCCCTGGCCGAGGCTTTCGGGGAGAGGACTTTAACCGGTGCATCTGGGGTCACCTCCTCCAGCGGCCGTACTTGCTCCTCCTCCGCCTTGTTACCTTCGCGGCAATCCTGCGGCTCAGTGGTTCGTCGCTTTCTCTTGTAGAACTTGAATCGCTTGGGATTCTCTCGGTACTCATCCTCATCCTGGGGATTCGTCGTCTCCTCGTTCTCACTCTCAGACCCCTCGGTCTTGTGTATGAAGGTCTCGTACTCCTTGGCAAAGGTGGATTCATTCGAGTTGGAGCTGTTGTTCTGATCAAACTCCAGGACCGGCGGAGGAGCAGGTTGGACGACAGGTTGGGTAACGCCTCCAAAGATCTCAGTGGTGCTGCTGCTGCTATTGAGAATGGGACTGGGCAGAGGCAGTGCTGGCGTTGGTTCACTGCCCATCAGAGCAGCGCTTTCCGGCTGTCGAAGGATCTCGGCCAGGGCATCGCTATCGTTGACCGGCTGCTCAACGACACAGGTCTTGAGACGCAGCTCATCCAGCTCCTTCTCCACATCGAAGCTGCCAAAGGAATCGTCCACACTGGTCCCCGTTGTCCCCGGCTGTATGCCATTCCCATTGGCCTTCCCAATGTCTATGATGATGTCGGGCAGATTCATGCCCTGATGATCCACCACGGCCGTGGCCTGGGGTCCCGTAGGCGGCAGAGATTCGTACATAAAGTTGACTGTCGTATTGGGCACGGGAGCCACCACAGCAATGGCTGGCGGTGGCTCCATCTCGAGGACAGCGGCCGCTGCTTCGTCCTCATCGTCCACCTTCCAGGTGGAGAGAAAGTCACGAATGTTGTTGGACTGAGCGTTGGAGGCGGCCACAGCGGCCGCTTTCGAAGAGTCCACGCCGTAGCTCAGGCTGGCGGCGGCAGTGGCATGCAGATTGTAGCCCACATAGCTGTCCATGTGGGCATCGAGATTGGTGAGGGGTGGTCCACCTATACCTCCTGCTCCTCCGCTGCCTCCCTGTCCCAGGTAACAGTTCGCCGACGACGAGCTACCCACCAGAGTGGATCGCTTGCGATATTCCGGATACGGTTGGCTTCGCAGCGACTGCTGCGGTGGCATCGTCTGGTTCACATAGCTGTCCAGGCTGTTGAGATTGAGATCGTTGTAGTAGCCTCCCCCGCTGCCGGTATCCATGGCCATGCCCATGCCCACTCCGATGCCCATGCCCATGCCCAGACCCAGAGGCGGCACAGGATACCGCTGGCCGCTCATGTTATTCGATGTCGTGGATCCGGGTGGCGCCTGCGGATGGTTGTAGCCATAGCCCAGCTGCGTGGGCGTGGCTTCGTAGGGCGCATGACCCACATACATGTCAGACGGATGCTTGAGCTTCATGGCACCGGCGGAGGCGGCACCGCCCGGATACTGGGACTGTCCTTGTGGCACACTTCCGGTCGCCGCATATGTGGCGTAACCATTGCTCCGGGGATAGTAACAACCCTGCTGGTTCAAGGCATAACCCTGCGAGCAGCAGTTCTGGCGGGGATTCGTGGGCGGATTCTCCGCACCTGACCACAGATTCCTGCCGGCATAGGACTGTGTGATGGTTGGTCCTGCATAGGGATTGCTGGCATAGGGCGTGACCCCTCCACTGCCGCCGTACTTGTCGTACTTCGTGGAGCCGTAGTAGAGGTCAGTGTTGGTGGGTCCGGGACCAGGTCCCGGATGCGGATGATGATACGAGCTGTTGACCACCGCCGGCGCCTGCGGCAGGGATCTGCAGTTGGGCGCATTGTAGTCCACGCCCCAGTGACAATTGTTGCCGGTCTTCCTGTAACCGGGCTCGGGACCCAAGTCCCCGGGATTGTACATGGGAAGGCCGCCATTCGGCGAGTACATGGACATGGGCATTCCGTACTTGTCGTAGTAGGGAGCCGACGTGGCTCCCGACAGATTACTAGTTACACCTCCGCCACCGGCGACGCCTGGCATGGTGCTGCCACCTCCTCCTCCTCCTCCTGGTCCTCCTGCTCCTCCTGTGCCCCCGTAGGCAACCCCAGACATGGCCTGGTAGCTTCTGCTGGGCTTAATGGCCGCATAGTTCGCCTCCAGCTGGGTGAGCTGCGGCTGCGACTGCTGTGGCAGCGTCGTCATCTGCGTCTGCTTCTGGGCACCGGGATTGAGGGCCAGTCCATGGCCATAGGGAGAGGAATTGCTCGCCATTACCTGACTGCTCGGCATCATGCTCGGCTGAGCCGTTGCCTGGGCGGGCGGCATCTTGTACTTGTAGGGATCGTACATGGGATTTGATTGGGACATGTAGCCGCCAGATCCGGCTGCTCCGCCGCCGGACAGCGACTGAGCGTAGAAGGGTGTGGCCGTGGCTTGGGGCTTCAGGCTCGTACTTCCTGCCCCGCTGCCAGCCACTGAACTTCCTGCTCCGCCGTATTTTGGCATCGTGCTGGGTGCCAACTTTTCGTAGCGACTTCCAGTCACCGGATACGTATTCCCCGGAAGCTGCTGCCCGGCACTGTACGTGTTGTACGGCGAACCGCTGTAGTTGTAGGCGGGATCCAGGGGCAGGGAGTTCCCATAACCGTAGTTCTGGTGATAATAGTGACCCGGACTTGGCTGCTGCTGCTGTTGGTGCTGCTGCTGCTGCTGTTGCTGCTGCTGCTGCTGGTGTCGCTGCTGGGCGTCCAGGGAGGTCAGGGCCTCGCTGTAAAAGGGTGCCACTGTGGCTATCGTGGCCATGGGCATTGTGGTGGGTGATGACTCGTAGTGGCCAGCACCGCTGGTGGGCGTGGTTGTGGCGCTGCCATAGCCGCTGCTGCTGCTACCACTGCTCCCGCTGCTGCTGCTGCTGCTGCCGGGTCCGGAACTGGAGCTCAGGCCGGAGACGGGAGTGCCGACGCCAAGGGCCATGGCGGCCGTGTCCATGGCCGTTTGCATCTTTAAGGCTGGAAAGGGGAATAAAGTGGATGTTGTTCATTTATTATAAAGTTCAATTTAGTTTTAAATTTTAAAATATATTTATGTCATAAAATATATAATTATTAAAGGTTTTAATACTAAATACAAGTTAAAGTTTATCTTATATTACATATAACCCATTTCTCTTTTATTCCTTTTAAAAACAATATTTTTAAGGTCATAATTGCTATTTATTAAATCTTAAAATAACCTTTTTTTAAGTGCTTAATAAGGCACCAACACAATAATCAGTTAAATATTCCCCTTTTGTCTTGTTCGGTGGAACCTTCCATCTGCCAAGGTTATTTCCACGTTTATCCCGAGCACTTCTTGCGAGGATTTCCCCCTCGTTCACTTGGCTGCACTCGCAATTGCTAAATGCACCGCCTCACCCCTCGTTTTTCCTTTTCCATTTTCCACCCATGCACACCCACCACCGACCAACAGCCATGGGAAACAGGAAAAAGCAATTATTCCCAGACATTTAAATGAAAAATGGAAAACCCCCAGCGAAGGTATGTACATGTGTATGTACAGGTTGAAGCACCCTGCACCCTCCCCCCGCGACAATTTCGCTTTTGTTGGTCATTAAATGTGGTCTTCAGCGGCACGCAGGTCCTTCATATTCCTGCTGGAAGTGTGTCAGTGGGGGCTTTTTTGATGTCTAAATGCAGCCAAGGGAATGGGTTAGGAAAAGGCACAACACGCACAGGAAAAAATAACTATATGATATGCGGTTCCTTAAGTACAGATTTTTAATTAGAAAAAATAAAAAAGGATCTTTAAATTACTATTATCTAAGTAATAGATAATATTTATATTTGTTGAGAAACTGAACACCTCTTTTCTGATCAAGTAGCCTTCGCTTTTCTGTCTTGCCTTTTGAATATCTTTGGAACTATAGTTTCATTCTGTACCTTGAACGGTAAACAACATAAATAAATTCAAGGCAAGCTCGTGTTTCGAACAAAAGTTTTTTTTAATTTCAAATATCAACGTTGTTCCTTATTGAATTATTTGTCTATTAGTCCTTATTGTAACCGCGGTAAGTCATTGGAATCACTGTCCTGGTTTTTCTTTACTACAATATACATTTTCTTTGTCGTTTCAATATTTGTGCTGCTTCGTCTAGCATTTAATCTGGTGTCACTGTTTCCACTTGTTTCCTGGGGGAATATCATATGGCAGTTTCTTATTTTCTGACGATCTGTTCAGCATCTTTGACTTATCTAATCTCGCATCGCTAATCCTTCGCCGTAAGCTTAGACATCCCTGTATCGAGGAAATAGTCAGTAATCTCTTATTCCTACAGGCTTTGACCATGAGTTTGGAGTGGACAATACACCAAGAGGTCAACGAGGTTATCTAGCAAGATTCGTGATTCATTGATTCTCCTATTTCCATGCCTGCTACCTGCTACCTGCTATTTCTTGCATGTGAATTCTTCGGTCCTTATCAAATTTATGACATATTTAATCGGTAACTTATTATCTAGTAAGAAATAATGAAGTTTGTATATCCCTTTTCCTACAGCTACAGGTCCAGAAATATCATCATGCCTTAACGTGGAGAAAGTTTACGGAATTCAACTGAAAACGGGTTACCTGACGGATTTTTTTGAGGAGTTTTATCGGTTCTTATCAAGTTTATAAAATTATTTGTCGGTTCTTATTAAGTTAATAAAATGTAATTTAATTTTAAACAGTGTCATGTAAGGATTGATCTTAAATAAAGATGTGGGCATTGCAAGCTTTAAAAAAAATTAAAGCCAATAGAAAATTCATTATAAATGTAGATAATTTTTTAAACTATAAAATTCTGCAATATTTTTTAATACCGAATTGTACTTATTAGCAAGTTGAAAAGAATTTTTGTGGCATCTCTGATCAAAAAATGTCTTAAAACAAATGTGATTTTATGAACAAAACGTTTTTCAAATACATTTTTCAAACAAAAGTGCCCTAATCATATCTTTAAAAATGTATATAGTAAATATAATATATAATAAATATAAATTCCTATTTTTTAGTTTCAAATTTTGTTCCCAGTGCCTTTCCGACTTGGACTACAAAATAAAACGCGGGCTTCGGCTTTGTGAAATGGAAATGTGGAATGTTCATGAAATATTAATGATTGACCCTACAGACACACGCACACTCGCTCAACCGAAAGGGATGGATGGACAATGGCAAAGAGCAACAATAAAAACAACAATAATAATAACAGAATGAAGCCCTTTTCCACGCCCCCTCAATGTCACCGCCCACTGCAATGTGGGCCATCAATAGCCCGTCGCGCACTGGGAAAAACCAATAATTGTCGCAGATAATTATCGGAAAGCCAATGCATGGAAGGGAATTTCACCTCCACCTATGGCTTACCTTTATTACCTGAGACTCTGGGGGGAGGGGGGGTGGTATTAATTTTGTTGTTTTGTTTTGTTTTGGGACAATCCCTCATAGAACTGTACGGATCTGCAGTGATTGTGAGTCTGAAGAGCAGCTCTGGCTTTGTGGTGCTCTTAACATTATTTATTCTTGGAAATACGATTTGACAGATCATAAATTTGCATGTTGATAAGGATTATCGTTCTTGGAAAGTGAACTCTTAGACCCGATCAAGATTAAGACGGCCTTAAGCGCTGGTGTGTTGAGTGGGAACAGAATTTATACTTTACTTATAAGCTTACTCTTCCCAGTATGATGGGAATTTAGGGTTTACTGGACATTGTAAAAGAGGTTATAATATATATACTCATAATCTAAAAGGAAATTAATAATTTATAAAATTTAAAAACGTATCTTAGGAGTGAATTCCCTTATAATGAATTTTTTATATGAGAAGTTTATAGAGAAAGTGGATATAAAATTAAAAAAGAATTTTGTACTATTTCTTTGAAACTTAAAAATATAATATTTATATTTGTGCTTCTAATTAAACTTTTACTTCTTTAAGGATGCAAAATATAAAATAAAAAATTATTATAAGTCTTTATAGAATGAATCATCCCCCCTCAGTCATACCCTTCTTCCCTTTGGCAACACGCTCGCCACGATAGCCTGGCGGTAGCTTCATCCACAGTCCATTGACGACCAGCTGCGATGTCCAGGGACAGGACCAGCCGTAAGGACAACTGCTATCCGCCGGCAGCCACATGATTTGAATTGGAGAATACTGATGTTGCTGCTGCTGCTGCGAGCGGAATAAAATTAAAACGCAAGTACACCGAGCACGGCAAGTGACGAACTGGAATTCATTATGATAATACAATTTCTAGACCCGGAGGCGAATATTATTGATGACCCAAGCGGACGGCCATCGACCATTAGTCGGAACTCGGTTCCCGAATAATCGACGACCTCCTCCGCTCTCCCTGTCCCTCCTCTCCGGTGGAGCAATTCGGGTCGGCTTTTAGCCTAATTGGGCGTGAAGCGACCATCCGGAATAAATGAGAGATCGCGATTGCTCGAGTCGACTGGAAGCGCTAATCGAAATTGGATCGCAATGCAAATCACGGCCTGGAGCCGACACCGCTGCTGAAAAGGGGGAAATGGTAATCGAAGAAGTTTGGCCCGACAACCGATATGCGCGGTACACCCGATATATGTAGATATATATATACAAATAACTAGACGTAGACGTGTATGCAAAAGCCGAGCCTGTTGCAATTCAAGCGCATTGCGTATACGCCCGAGGGTACCAAGAGTCGATACCGAAAGTCGACGCAATTGCATTAAGAGGGTTTAAAAAAAAAAAAAAACAATGCAAGGGATTAGTGAGAAATTTTATTACTGCCATCGAAGCACAGCTCTTTAAATATTTGTAGCATTTGAAATATAAGTAAGGCGTAGAAAGTGCTTCCACAAAAATTGGTGAAGGAAATGGATATAAGATACGCAAATGTTACAAAAAATATTAATAATAAACTAGGGAAGTAGAAAAATCTAATTAAAATAAAATAAATAGAATTACAAATTTAAAAACAAATCAATAAATAGTTAAAAGAACAACTTAAGAGCTAAATTTATTAAGAAGAATTATTAATATGGAATGACTAGGACGTCTTGCTTAGTCCGAGAAACGAAAAATGAATGAAATGATATCATAAAGGAGACTGGAAGCTCCAGGCCTACTTAAGTTAAACAATTTTTGCAAAGGACCAACTATATATATTTAATATTTAAAACAAAAAAAAAAAATATGGCAGCACTATTTAAGATGTTTAACAACACTTTAATTAATTATAAATACTTGTTTACACGGTTTTATGTCAAAGTTAAAGCCTATTTATTTACTAAACTTAAAGCAATCTTTAAAAATATAAGCAACATGTTTCAATTTATTTTTATATATTTAATATTTAAAGAAAATGTATGTAGTTTTAGCTGTTTAACAACACTTTAAATAATTATAAATGCTGGCTTACGCGTTTTTATTTTAAAGTTTATGCCAATTTACAAAGTTTAAGCAACATGTTTCAGCATAAATATGTATTTAAAAATTTATTTGTTTTAATAAAATCCTAAGCACATTTTTACGCATTTTTTCTTCAAATGAACAATCAAGTTTTTAAATTAAATTTCTTTTGGAGGCACGTCAGACAATAAAATGCTCACCGAAAATGCCCAGAATTATGCTGCCATATGTTGGCGACTGAAAAACGCGGGCTAACACAGACACGGACACACACACCCCTGCAGGAACGAGGGCACGCACACAGGCACACACGCTGTATGTGTGGGTTCGCAAGGGGATTCCCCACACATACACACACACACACACACACTGGCTTGGCTGCCTTTTGTTTTAATTACGAAACTTTGAGGACTGCAGCTATTTTAACGAGAAGGAGGCGTGACGGCGCGTGCGACTTTCCAGCAAAAACTTTTTCATCTGTTGAGGCTGCCGCTGCCGCCGCCGCTAAGGAATGCGTCGCAGTGACGCTGACATTGGCAGCACAGCCAGCAGCGACGCCTGCGCCGACGCAGACGCCAAAGGAAGCGAGAATCGAAAAAAAAACAACTGACAAGGAAAAACAGGAAAAACAGCGACGAAGGACGAAGAACGAAGGAGGGACAGTCAATAAAAAGGCGAGTGTGAAAGCGTCCTGTGGGTGTGCGAGTGTGAGTGTGTGTGTCTGTTGTTGTTGTGCTTGGGAAAACAAGTGGTTGCCGTGGTGAGAAGGAAAGCGGACACAAAAATAGAGCGAAAGGATTGAGCTGCAAAGAGGAAAAGCGACTGCATGGCACCCTCTTTTTGAAAATCATTAAAATAAAGAATTTCCAGGGGTGGAAAAACCGTAACCCCAGTTTTTAAATTAAATTTAAATAGAGAATAATAAAAATTTACTAAAAATGTATAAATTACAACAAATGATTTTTTTTAAGTAAAACAATAAACAAAATATTTTCTTTGTTTAGTTTTAAAGGAGTAACGAACGTTTCGTTAATTACAAAATGCTTTTACTATATCTTTAAAAAGAGAATAAAATAAAATAGAATAAAAGCAATTTGAAAAGTAGAACCTTGAGTATTTCTTTGCTTTAATTAATTTGTAAATAAGTTATTAAAGTTTATTAATCCCTTAAAATTTGTAATAAACGCGATTTTAATGCTAAGAAATTAAAATTACATTAAATTAAAATTCAAATTAAATAACAAAAGAAGTCATATATATCTTTATTGTTTTGTATCAATAACAAGACTTTTGTAGATTAAATATTTACTACGGCCTTAAAATTGAGAAAAACGTTAACTTTTATAGGTCAGCCAAAGGCGAAATAAGGTATTGGTCGTAAAATAATAAAAAGGAATCGTTATAAATAAATGATTTCTAAATAAATATTTATTTCTGTCAAAAATGGCTTTCTAAATTAATGACCGGTGTTCAGAAACAACTCTAAGGAGTTAAAACAACTAAAGAAAATGGCTAACGTAGAAATAAATAATAGCCATCAAAAGCAAAAAGTTAACAGAACAAATTTTACAGAAGCAAAAAAGTAAAAAAACATTAAAAAACAATATAAATAAAAACCATTTCAGTTTGCAACAAAATAAATAGATCCTCTGGGCTTATACCAGCTGAAACGGAGGGTTTACAAATGATGTAAAACCTCAGAAGGAAATGAAAATGAGTTGAAAAATGGCTCTAATACACCTGTTGCTTCAATTGCTAGCACTTAGCATCATAAACCATAATTACAAATATTAACCATTAACTGATATCATAGCTCCCTTCAGCCAGTATAGACTTCCACTCTCTGGATATTACAGGGTCTGGGTAGTAGTGCTGCCGCTCCCGTAACATTTGGCAGACATGTGACAGCTCCAGTGGCTTCCACCCTCCTCTGCTTCCTTTGTGTCCTGGCCCGGAGTCCTGAAATGGACGGAAATGAAGCCGCCGCTCATAAGCAAACATGACAGCTCCCATGCTCCCATTAGCGTTAGTTCGAGTTGTTTGCCACTCGTTATTTTTCTCATTTTTTTTTCATTCATTTTCCCCATTTCTCCCAGCTTTTTCCTTTGCATTTCCCAACGGTTCGATGGCGAAGCGTGACAAATAATAACAACGCGGCTCGGGCAACCGGAATGATTGGAAAACTGCATCGAGAAATGGAGGTGATAGACCCTAGGAAACTTCTCGGGCCCAACGACGGAGTGAGAGTTGCTTAAATAGGGCTAAACCATCGACCGCAAAAACGAATTAAGTAAATTCAGTAAACAAGCAAACAACAAAAGGGACAACAACAAATCTGGCTTCGCGGTTAAAGAACTGAATACACCGGGAAAAATGTGTGTAGTAGATTTTGTTTGCTATTTTTTAAATATATTTTTTTAGGGTAGTTCCTAAAAATAAGCTATCGCAACAAATGCTTAAATTTCAAAGACCTTTGGGGAAATACACATTGAGATAATTTGTTTAAATATTAAAGGATAGTTTTGAATATATCGAAGACAATATAGAAGCCGAAGACAACATATTTTCCCTAAAGTAGGAATGACAGAAAACATCTATAAATTTATTTGAGGGGATTTGTTTTCATAAATTAATATTTTAAATGTGATCCTTTTAAAGACAATGGGTTTGTAATAGATATAAACATTATATAAAGTACTCCTAACATTGTAAACAATTAACGACGATAGCATCTTAAAACACTTTTTTAGAAAATTGTATTATATGGATATTTTTTTTTATGGGATGGCTCTTGTCGGTTTTTTAAAGAACATTTTAATGTCAAAATAATCCATTAACAATCCATAGAATACAATCCCCTAAATTGACTTTGATTCTTTCTCAGTTTTAAGCTTTGAGAAAGGACTAGGTTTCCAGCCTTTATTTAAATTAAAAATTACCCTAATCCCTATTACTCAAAATAATTTAAAAATTAAACCTATCCTTAGCTCCCCTCCTTTCTCCCGGTGCCGCGAGGGCAGCACACAAAAAGGGAATTGAAATAAACAATGAGCAGCGGAATGGCAAAAAGCAAAAGCAAAAAAAAAGGCAACAATAAAATAGGCGACAAACAGCAACAACGGCAATCATAAAGGCAACGCAATCAAATGATAATAAAAAGCAGCGGCGATTACGCCGGCTGAGGCGCCGGCCGAGACAGCGACAGCAGCGGTGGCGTCGGTGGCGGTGTGTGGCTTCGTTTCCCCGATTACTTTGCATACACTACACATACATATACATACACTCATATGTGCGTGAGTCGCGGCTTGCCTCCCAAAGGTGAAATGCGAAGAAAGAGCGGGGCCAGAAGACCAGAGACAGAAGAAGCTATAGCAATTCCCAATTCCACATTCAAATGCAAAACAAATTCAAGAAAAATCGAACAACAGCGAACAGATAGAGGAAAGCAAAAGAAAGAAACCTGGTGTCATCGTATAAATACAAACAGCCCACAGACGAGGTGGCAATGCTAGGAACTACTCTATGCATATCAAAAAAATAATGGAGACCTATTTAAGTATAGGTTAATTAGAGCCTCAAGGTATTCGGTCGGACAAACAGCCAGCCAGCCAGCCGGGTGTCAGGCAAACAACCAGCCTAATCAAATTATTTACCTATCTTATCTATTGGGGAAGCTCTAAAACTAAACAAACGACCGGCATGGTGCTCTGTTTTGACAATGAACTTGCTAATGGATCCTAGGAAAACACAAAAATAAAACGTACTTCAAGCCCATTAACCATTAACCTTTGATGTAAAACGAAAAATATCAAGTATACGCCGTGTATGTAAGGGCAAAAAAGTCTATTTAAAAGGGAAACTATCATAGGAGATTGATTAACCAGAAAACTCTTTGTAAAATAAAGTATATATTTATATATTGTTTTAAAAACAAATAACTTTTGTCAAATGTGCGATTATTACAACTATGTATTTACCCATCAAGTATACGCCGTGTATGTAAGGGCAAAAAAGTCTTTGAGAGGGAAACTATCATAATAATGCCAAGAGATTAATTAATCAGTAAACTCTTTGTAAAATAAAGTATATATATATATTGTTTTAAAAACAAATACCTTTTGTCAAATGTTTGTGTGCTTATCACAACTATGTACCCATATTATCTGCAATTATATGTATTAAAACCCAAACAAATGCAAAGTTCATTGCTATTTTATTTATCTAAATGAACACAGCGATTATTTTGACAAATGTTTTGTTATTTTTTTTATTTTGACGCAAAAAAAAACGTCCAGTCCAGTGGGGAGATTAATGGTAAATTAGGGAAGGTGTAAGTGGTATTTATGGCTTCCCAAAAAAAAATTATCGTTTTACTGCCTTGACCCCGTCTGTACGTACGTACATATGTAAATATATGGAACGCTATGTAGCCACGACAAAAATATTGATTGAAAATCAATAGGCTCGGCCAAGTCGCTTGTCATTCATTCTCTATGATTGCCCGCCCGGAGGAGAACTCGGAATTCAAATGTTCGCTGCGATCCCAACTGCCAACTGCCGGCAAACTCGCTTCAATAGTATATAGATGATAGGTACATACATACATATGCATGTGCTTACTTATGTGGAGTGTACTATATAGGGGACAGACGTATGTACATGAACAATCACAGACCTTTACATACATATGTGTGTCAGTAGTTTTTGATGTTCGTGCGTGTGGCGATGACAAGCTCGGCTTGATAATTTAAACACGTAGCCCCCGGACTAGAGCCTCCCCTTATGCACCCGCCCCGTATATACACCCTCTACCACCCCCTACACCATCACACATGCCATAACGTATGGAGCAAAACAGACGTAAAAAGCAAAAAAAGAAAAAAGAAACACATACAAAAATGTCAACACACTTTTATTGTTGTTGATGTAATACCCTGCATAGATAGGGGGTTGGGGAGTATATCGACTGCCTACCCCGATACTTTGTACAAGTTAAAAATAAATGTAGTGAAGAAGGGGGTGAGCTCTATTAAAATCTACTACTCCATTTACAGTTTGAACTTTGGCAATATAATGGGTAGGAGTTCTATAATTGAAAGGGTATGCTACAGTGCCTTATTGGGTGATCTTCTTGAAACTTAGCTTACTTTTCAAATATATTATTAAAGGGGTTTTTAAATGGTTAATTTACATTAAATTAATTTTTATTAAATTAATATTTTATTTAAATTATTAAAAAAATTGTAGTTTTATATATTGTTAATTAAATTTGAAACCGTATTAATTATAAAAAATTTTCCTAAAGCTCAATTGGACTACTAAAGTAGTAACAAAAGATAATTAGTTGTATAATATTTTCTTAGAAAACTAGGTATGACTTTAACCTTTGGTATTTATTTTTTATTATTATTACCCATTGTTTGATAAATTACATTAAAAAAATGTATATATTTATTTGAATATATATTATACAACAAATACTTTCTGAGGTACTTTTAAACTTTAACCCAAATAAATCTATTTATTTAATATAAATATTTATTTTTATCATCCAAATTAAAATAAGATCTCCAAACCATTTCCAGCCTGTTATTATACTAAGGGGAATGTGCAGGTCGAAACGTTTCTTGGGTTCTTGCCTTCATTCTTTTTGCTGTCTGTGTGGCGCTTTTTGGGGCTGTCGCTGTAATCGACTTTGTTGCTGTTTTTGCTGTTGCTTTTGTTGCTGCTGCTGCTGTTGCTTGCCGCAAAACAAAAATGCCAAAGAAGAGAATAAAGTAGAGCACCCAAGTCGACAGAGCTGCCGGCAGCGACGCCAGCAGCATAAGCCGCACTCAGCGAAATTGTGGATGGGAAGGGGCGGGGCAGCGTATGCACTGAAGCAGCAAATAAACCACGTATTCATACACACACTCACTCGACACACTTACACGGATATTCAAAAACAAAACAGCAAAAAATACAGACAGATAATGTGATCTTATTAGGCTTATACGTTGTATATTTTTAATTTTTATATAAAAAATATATATTTTGAAATTGCAACTAGGGAAAAAGAACTTTCATAAATAAGAAGTATTCTATTTGAGATATAAACGGGTTTTGATGGAAAATGGCAATAAATGGCAATAAATAATATAAGGTAAATTGAGATTGCAAAATTTTGCTAATCTAAAATAATATAAAGAGATAACTCAAATTATTAAATATTTATATCATGTTTACCATTTAAATTAAAAAATCTCTTATGAAAATTTAAATAAAATCATAATTTGATAGCTGTGTACGTACCTCAACAGTTTTTCAACATTTTGTTGCTATTTTCGCTGTTGTTGTTGTTGCTGCTTTTGCTGCTACTGTTGCACCCTCTGTCGCTGCCACTGCCGAAGTCGCAGTCGCTGTCAACGTCGCAGTCGCTGCTCAGTTAAACGTTCTTTTCGCTGCCTCTGTTATTGTTTGTTTTTGTTTTTTTTCTCCTTGTTTCGCTTGATTATTTTGTTGTCTCGTTTTTATTTTTTTGTTTTTCTGATTATTTTTTCTCCCTCAGCTTGTAACTTGCAATATAATTTAATAGTAAATGATGTGCCTTTGGTTGTTGTTGTTATCTCTTGTTGTAATTCACTTAATATTTGGCTACGCATACACAAACACAAACATACACTCAGAGATGTACAGGGGACACAGTGAGAAAAGGGGTGGCACTTAATTTCTGGATTTTCACGGCAACACGCGTCGTATACGCGATATTTGTAGAATATTCGCTTGCACTTTAGCTTGGCTTTGAAGCTGCACTTCTTCTACACTTTACTATGCATTATTATTAATATTATTATATCATTTATTATCAGTATTATTTTAATTTTTATTAATATTTTGTTTACTTTCCGTTTTTTACAAACGTTTCACCACAGTTGGAACGTCAGCAAAGCCACACACACTTTATACTTTGAAGCCGGCATTGACTTCAGCGCTCTATTTCTTTTTCCCGAACTATCTTTTCCAGCGACACACTTGTACAGGTGGCAAAAAACGCGGCAGAGAACAGAAAAATTATACAATGTACTATAGCGAAACGTAGTGGTAGTAAATACAAAAGTTAATAACAGCGCAACAACACAACAGAAAAAAACACGCCAGACAGAAACAGAATCGGAACGGAATGCGCCAGCGTACGCGTCCGTGCACGTCCGCTCTCTTCGAAGACACAGTTGCGATTGAGCGAGGCAGCGTGAGCGTGGAAAAACGGTAAAAACACACACGGCGTATGAGTGCTAATTGAGCTTAGCACGCGCCAGAGAGACACACAGAGCCAGAGAGAGAGAGAGAGAGAGAGATAGGGAGAAAGGCAGCAAGCGAGAGCGAAGAAAGTGTATGGCTCTCATGCTAGGCAGACAGTCTCACAGGTGGTTGGAGCGGGCGGGGGGCGGAAGGGTTGCACTGGCACTAAATGGAAGTGGTATTGGTAAACATTGCTCGTGTAAACGTTAAGAACCAACGCAATCAGGGGGTGATAATTGAACTCGCCAGCGTTCGTGTGCTATATTTACCGTTAAACTAAAATAGTCGATAGTGACAAATTCTATCTACGCTTTCAGCGGAAGTCTGGCAGCACTGCGGCTTGAAAATTTAAAAGTAACGGTCACCGCAGAGATTCTTAGACCTGCCAGACTGCAGATTTTATATAATTTCCATGAGAATATAAATAATAACCATGTTCAGAGGGGCTTCCCCACACTTTACCTTTGTTGTTTTCATTGCAACAACGAAGTCCTTATCATTTAAAGCTTGTAATATTTATGTATTCCAAGTACAGTTTTCTATATGTATGTTATGTATGTCTCGGATAGTGATTACGGGATGTTCTTGTGCGGCTATCAGTGCATTCCTCCCACGGAGTGGTGAAAAACCAAGTTTAGTGGGACGTTAAATAAAACACTGCGTATGGTGGGGCTTTCAATTAATTAAGTTTCCAGCTGCAAGACCTACAGTCAAGTGATTTTACTTTAAGGGAGCAATATATTTGGTGAAATCATTTCGGAATCGAAAACAAGATGAAAATGCGACTCTCTATTTTCCTGGCCTACCTACTGGTCCTTCAGTTGTCGACGCCTACGAATTCGAAATGGTTTTCGAATGTGGCCAAGAAATTTGGAAATTCGGTGGGTAAGGGAGCCGGAAAGGTGGGAAAGGAGGTTGGAAAGGCGGGGCTGGCAGTGATCGCAGGGATGGCCATTGAGTCCAGTGCTAGTGCCCTCATTGAGGGAGCCAAACAAATAGATACGCCTCGTGAGCCATCAGAGGAGTCTAGTGAGGTGTTGTGGCTAGCGAAAGTCGGAGCTGGCATTGATACCATGGAGCAGACGCACCGAGTGGTGAGTCGTTAGAATACTCTTTGTCTAACTCAAAAATTTACGATTACATTCCATTGAAGCATCACCACTTTGCGGACTACACCACGGATTCAATTACAGGGAATATGGAGCAAAACATTCCAATAATGGCCAAGATGCAGGATATTCAAGATGTCATCGATGACATCTCCTTGCGCTACCAGTGGATGGAGATTTATGGGGAGTTAGGGCTCTTCGAAAACTTCACATTGATTAAATTCGCCGAGGACAGTCTTTTGACGATTCATCAAATAGACAGAATGCACGTAACGCTCCTTGGGAGAGAGGATAGAGCCCATGTAACTCCCGACAACCTGCTGTTCCAACTGCATGCAAAATTAAAGGTAATATGGGAGAATATAACGAAGACTTAGCTCTGTTTAATATGGTTAGTGATTTCTAGGGCTCCACATATCACGTCTGCAAAACGCAACAGTCCGCTCAGCAGTTTTTTTACCTGCTATTCGAGGACATCGCCCTCACCGAACTGAAGGTGCACGCCATGAATAAGTTCTCCTGGCTGCTGCTCAAGCACTTCGGAAAGGGCGAATTCGTCGAGGAAAAGAGAGTGATTCGGGAGGCCCTCAAGCGGAGGACAAGTCGCACTCGGAGGATGTTCAAGGCCGTGATGAGCAGTGCAGATCGCACCGTTTGGCGATGCGATCCTACACACCACAGAGCGGGAGTCACTTACGAGGAGGTCACCCGCCTCCTCCAGGGGTACATTGAGAACGAAGTGGATCTGGATCCGGAAGGAAGGTGTCGGTATGACTGCGACCACTTTCGAGACACCAGAAATTACGGATGCTACGATGAACAGTTCTGCTCCCATCAGCCGAAGTGTTCTGGGGGCGTGCACCATTGCCAGTATGTGGATTACCAGATGCAGGTGTGCCAGGCGCCATACCACTCCACAAGGCGATACGAGTTCGTCCACTACGAAAGCGGATTTAGGTATGGTCCAGGGGGGCAGTGCGCCAGACGCACAGACGAAGCCAATGGCTGGGCGAGGTGGTTATTTTGGTACTGCACCTACTGCATGTGCCTGTGCGATGAGCAGGGCCCCAAGTCGGATCGCTATTTCAACCTGCGACCCGTGACAGCCGATGTGGAGCGCAACAGAGTCGTGACTGGCCTTCGCTTCGCAAAGCACAATCGGATCTTGCACCTGCAGATCCAGGAGGGAGACCTCCTGCCCCGAGGAGTCATCAATCAGACCACTCTCCAGTGGAAGCCCGTGGACGAATACAGAATCACCGATAGAAATGTGCGACAAGGTGTCGATTACCACATGCTGACCTATTACCAGCGGTCCATCGATCTGGATGAGTTGCAGCCACGAGAAACGAACTCGCTCATAACCGGGCTGCGATTCCAAAACATTGGAGGACATTTACGTCTGACGGCTCAGTACAGTGCATTCGAGTTTCAGAGCGGCAAGCTCATCGAGCCGAAGATAAAGAGTTATTGGCAGACTGGGACTAGCCCTTGGGGAAGGTAAATTAACACAGTGCCTTAGGATTCTTAATTAACTTGTTCTTTTATCCAAGGGAGCAACTGCCCCTGAGGGATACCCACATTTCCACACGAACCACTGCCTCCTCGACTGTGCTCTCAAGCAGCAACCAGTACATCGACTTTACCCACACGGGCTTCTATCAGGACGTCGCCCAGACCACAGTGCCCTTCATCGACATCCAGGAAGTGGTCTCTAACCCACCAGTGCCGCTGTCTGGCATCGGCATATACTACAAGGGTCGCCAAGGCTACGGGGGCTTCCTAGGACCCAAGATTGTCAACTTTGATTTTGGTCCGTACCTACAATGACTGAAGATTGAGCCAGGAAAGAGAGGGTTAAACCTGGAAAAACAGCAAGGACGCAACACCGGGTTTTCCTTTAAATGAAGGATCTTCTCTGAGGGTGTGTGTTGTTCTTATAGTTATTTTACTCTCAATAAGCAATTTATTTAGTTTAATATCAAGAAAATTCTACAGTAATGTTTTTAAAATGCAACTTTCAATTAATGAAGTGAAATTAATAAACCAATATTTGCATTAATTAACAAAAGAGAAAATTCCCTTAACCACCAACTTACTTTGCGGTAAACTCGACACTCTGGCTGTAGTCGTAGGTGATGAGCTTTGGAGCCATGTAGCCACCGTGTCCCTTGCTGCCCCTGTAGTAGACTCCAATTCCGGAAAGAGGAACCGGAGGCTCGGAGACGACATTTTGGATGTCGATGAGGGGCACAGTGGTCTGTGCGGCGTCCTCTTCAAGACCCGAGTTTGTAAACTCCACAAACTGGTCGTTGTCGCTGAGATAGGACTCCGAGGATGCAGGGCTTTCTGAGGACACTCTAGAGTTCTCTATGACCATCTTCCTCCTATAAGGGAAGTAGGGATCAATAAACAAGACTCTTAAGCAAGATATCTTACAAGATATCTTACATGGCCTTCTCCCTGCCTGCTGACAGCCAATAAGTTGGCTTACTAAGCCGGCCCCTCTTGAAGTCGAACCCGGTGAACTGGGCTTCCAGATTAAGATGGCCTCCAGCCACTCGGAAGCGCAGGCCAGTCACCACAAAGTTGCTCTTTTCTCTGACCTCGACTAGGTCTATGGACCGATTCTCGTAGCTCAGAACGTGGAAGTCCACGTCCTTCTTAACACCCTCATCTGAGATGCTGTAAGAGTCCAGCGGCTTCCATTGCAGAGTGGTTCCTTCGATCACCCCTTGTGCCAGGACCTGGCCCTCCTGGATCTGGAGGTGGAAAACGCGATTGTGCTTTACGAACCGCAGTCCAGTGACCACTCTGAAAGTAGCAGTTCCTTGTTAGTCAAGAGCGAAGCTTATCGGAGAGCAATCTTACCTGTTTCGCCGTATATCGGCGGTCACTGGTCGCAGGTTGAAGTAGCGGTCCGACTGGGGCCCCTCCTCATCACAGAGGCAGAGGCAGTAGTCGCATTTCACGAACCATCTGTGCCAGCTTTCAGCTTTGTCCATCTGCCTTCGGCACTCCCCAGTTCGTCCCATGTGGCGTCCACTGTCGCCCTCAATGAACTCGTATCGCCTGTGAGAGTTACTCCCCGACTGGCACACCTGCAGGTCGGACTCCAGAAACTGGCAGTTGTGCAGGCGACCCCCGCAGCTTGGCTGTCTGGAGCAGAACTCGTCCCCGTCGCATCCCCCGCTTCTCGTGGCTTGATAGTAGCCGCAGTCATGTCGACATGTCTCCTCCCCACCGATATGCACCTCGTTCTCGATGTAGCCCTGCAGGAGCCGGGTGACCTCGTCGAAGGTGACTCCGGCCTTGGGCTCTTCGGGATCGCAGCGCCAAACGGTTTGATCAGCGATAGAAATTTGGTCCTGGGTCACCGTCCGAGTGCGATTCATTCGGAGATCGAAATCCTCCCGCACTGTATGCTGGTCAAGAGCGAAACCGGTCCTACCGAACTGTTCAAGGAGCAGCCATGACCACTCCACCATGGCAAGGAACTTTAGCTCGGTGAGGACGATATCCACATACAGCGAGAACAGATACTGCTGGGGAGACTGCGGAGTCCTGCAAGTTCTGCTCGGATATTTCTGGAATATAAACGAAATGCATTCATTGGAGGTTTCTAACTGACTAACTCCGTTGATATTACCTGAAAGCCGTCGGCCACGTATCTGAGAACATTCTTGGATACGAAGGGTAGGTCATAGATTTTAAAGAAGAAGGCGTGCAACTTTTGCATCGGAAACTCGAAACTTTCCTTGGATAGAATGGCTTCTGCGAAATTAATTAGCGTAACATTTTCATACATATCCTTCTCAAATTTTCCAATACGCTCGTAATTCTTCTCAATCCATCGTATGCTTCCATAAATATCAATAAACTCCGAGTAAAAGTCAAAGCTCTCATCCAAGTGGCCGTTTGCGCGGACGGCAAATGCCGGACCATGTCGAGTCTATTGGAAGGTTTATATTTTTGTATTATTTGCTAATAGAAGTTGAATTGCCTCACCGAGGTTGTGTTGAGCCGCTCCAGCTCATCGATCCGCTTGACTATGTCTCCCAAACGCTTATCGGTTTGAGTCAGCCTAAAGATGGGTTCGTTAGACCATTCCGCAGAGGCACCGGTGAAGGAGGTCTTTTGGAAAACTAAGACAGAGAACAGGTAAATAAAAAGTTCTCCCTTCATGGCGAATCTTTTCCTTTGAATTTATTTTAGGGATGAACGAAATCAAAGCTTCTTCGCTGATCCGATGTTCAAAACTCAGTGAACATAATTTGTTTTCTGGGCTGACTTTCTAGGAGGGCTGCGTCCTTATCAGTATTTTTAAGACCGCTGGCTTGAGCTTCGCTCAAAGACGCTCTCCAAACTGATTACTTTATTAAATCAAGAAACTCATAAGATGGGGGAATATATGATTGAGTCACCGAATCAAAGTTTATATACACACACATATTTTCTAATCTTCTACGCGTTTCGCATAAAAGAGTATAAAAGCAAATAATGTATTACTTTGGTGTCTTAATAGATGTGTTTATATTCAATGTAGCGATAAGAAAAAACCCCTCAAAAAATTCTGAGACTGAGAATTTCCAATTGCTAAAACAATTGCTGAAATTTTCGGGGACCCAAGATTATCAACTTTGACTTCACACCGCATCCTTTCGGAAGGAGTAGGCTGCGCTTACTCAAAAGATAAGGGACCCTCAGGTAAAAGCGGTAGTTGGAGTCAATATTTCATACATTTTTACATCAAATTTTCGAACGAATAATAATGGATCTTGGCATTTGAAATAATAAATAATACCCAAATTCAGCTATAAATAGTATTTTGTACACATTAGCTTAGCGTAGACTTTTTTTTAAAGCGATTCGAATTGGATTTTCTTGTGGCTAAATTTGCAATTTCCATTCTACATTCAAAAAACGCGCCCACTGCCAGTCCGACTCCAGGCATGTTATTATTATCGGCACAAGTATCGATCTATCGATGAGAGCTGGAGACACTGACGAACAAGTTGGCAGCCCTGTCGCTGTTTGTTGTTTTTGCCGCTGCCGCCGCTGTTGCCGTTTTGAATGGAAATAAAGTCACAAAATCTAAACAATTTAGATATCTAGTGCCCGAGTCGAAAACTGTCTGCATATTTTCGGTTTATTTGTACAATTCAACAAAATTCCTTGTGCGCATGCAAAAAGAAACAAAAATAATAAGGTGAGTCCAGCTTCACGCACACGCACACACACATACGCGCGCGCGCATGCACACGCACACAGATGCGACAAAAGCCGGCTGTGAAGGAGAGAGCGCAACAGCAACAACCAAGGGTCGCGATTTTTTCGCGCCCTCTTGATTTTTGAATTTCAGTGAAGGCGAAAGTCGTTGTTTTTTATATATTTGTTTTTGTTTTGGCACGCTTTGCCTTTATGTTGTTATTGATCGATCGGCAATCGATCGCGTCCGCCGATCGATGATCGAAGTGTGCCCCGCATTCTGGGCGCTGCAGAGTTTTCGGTTTTTTATTCTTTTTTCGCGTCTCGTTGGATGATCTTGGTGCCGTGCCATGAATCTTCGAAAATAGCCAGCCATTGACACGCCTCGCACACACACACAGACACACGCGGACCCCGTCGTCGTCGTGGTGAAGTAATCCTGAACAATCTGAACAATCGGCACCTGCATCGCCCCAAAAAAAGCGACCACCTTGAACCCATTCGGCAGACCCACTCCACTTGCCGCGGAAAACCCCCATTACGTTCCATTCCGATCAAATAAGTCACCAGAAAAGTGCCACGAAGATCTGGGATATCAATTCTTAGACTCCATAAGTAATTAAATAATAAATAAATATAAATAATATGGAAAGGTGTTAAAAATAAAACTGTGTTCGTTTGTATTCATAAAAATATATACATATTAAGTGATCCAACAATAAATTTATAATTATTTGAATTATGAAATGTAAAAGGTAATCGTTAAAATTGTATAAATTTTAAATAAACTTATAATAAATACAAAAATATATAAAAAATAATGAGGTACAGGAAAACCCGTAATAATATACTTACATGTTTAAATATTTTTTAAATAAAATTAATATTTATATTTAAATCAATCATATTATTCTTAATAATATGTTAATACATAGTATTAAATTTCCATTTAAAAATAAAACGTAAAATAAATTGTACAAAAAAAATGAAATATAAAAATTAATAAAAATATTATCTAAATTAAAAATAATCAAATATTATCGCAATTAAATTAATATTATAAATAATAACCAAGAAAAAAATGAATAGAAAGAACCTAAGAAATATAAATAACATAAAAAATTAAATTACAAAAATATATATTTCAGGTTTTGTGATGAAGAAATTTGACCAAGAATTAAATACTTCATTAATATGTATAAATAAAACATAATAATAACTACTTAAGCGACCACCTAAAAGGATATAAAATTACGATATAACATTTAGATTCTACAAATCTTTTAGAATTAAAAAAAGGCATAAAAGACCTTCTGTCACTTTCAATTTAAAACATTTACAAATTATTTGCTTTTAGCATTCGATTCACATTCAAACAAACTGAATTCTTTCATTGAGAAAGAAGGCTGGCAACCGTCCACCAATGATAAGAATGAAAACAAAGGACTTTAAATAGAGCTGATTACAAAATAAATTGAGAAAAAAAAACAAATTAGATAAAAGCAAAGAAATACATACTTTTTATAAAGAAACATTTGTATCAATACACATATTTTATATTATTCAATAGTTATTAATGGTTCTTTCTCATTAATTCTCTCCCTGTTTAGTTGTAAAAATTATTTGTAACCCCCAGTATGGCCCAAATGACCGAGAAGAGGACGACGTCGGCCCGATCGGGGACCGCGGCCAAGGAGAATCACAGCCTGACGGGGCGGCATCATCGCCAGCAGCAAAACGGACAGCAGCGCAGCGGCGGCGGCAAGGGCATCGAGATTTTGGACTTCCACGAATCCTGGCTGGAGGAGGTCGAACTCTACAAGGACAAAATGGTCATGGCCAAGAAGCTGACCCACCACAATCACGTGCCCGCCGCTAGTCATCCCTTCAGTTCGCAACTCTCCTCCCCGAATCGAAATCAGAGCCGCATCTCCGCCAGCACTCCGCTGCATCGCATCACCGCCGGCGGAGGATCAAATTCGGTCGCGGCCGCCAACTCCGCCGCTGCTGCTGCTGCCGCGGCCGCCGCTGCAACCAACTTATCTGCCCGATCCCCGCCGTCTGGCGGCCAGAAAACCGCCAGATCACCGCCATCGACGCGTAAGCGCCAGTCGCCGGAGAAAATAGTCAAAGGTAGCGTCTCATCTGCCGGAGATTCATCGAAGATCATGCAGTCAACGCAACGCCACATCCGAGGAATCCCGTCACCAACCGCCAGCACCAGTTCTAAGAACGCTGCCTCAGCCGTCACACCGCATAGTGTGCTCCAGTCGGAGTCGTACAAGAAAGTCCAGGTGAGTGTTGCGAAGCTATATATACTATATGTGTTAACTGTTTGGATCGGGTACTTCGTTGTTAGATGAGCGTTCCATTTGGGGGAGATATATTAATCTATCTAGTTTTCTATTAATTATATATGATCTAAGAACTAAGAAAACTTTAATTCAAATATGGGATAACAAATTTACAATTCTACAAAATTTGTTTATAAATTCATTTCGTATTTGCTTTGATTGGCAATTATTTGTGTCTAATTAATCAGGTTTTAGTCTTTTAATTAGTTATCTTAAAATGAATAAATTACAACTAACTTAATTTCTTTTGTTATATTTCCAAATTTGTCCTGCCTTTGCTATTTATCTGACTAAACCTTTGCTTTTATAAATAAATACATATAACCCAAACTTCAGTCAGCAAGACATTAACTTAATTCCATTAATTTATTTCAAGTTAAAAGAAAAGCTAGAGTAAAGATACATTGAAACTTTGTGAATATTTTGAAGCCAAAGATAGAAATATTTATATATTAACCAATTAACGCTGCTACAAGTGCGATAAATTAATATTCAAATACTAGACTGTCGTTATATCCGAGTTTTATTTTTAAAAAGATATTACGACTGCTCTCATACTCTTCCTTTCGATATACAACTCATCAATTTGTTTTCCAACCCAATTCATTTTATTCCTTTGATATGCTAACAAATATCATATCCGTAATGATCGCCTGTCATCTGTTTTCCCACTTTTTTCCACTGCCTGTTCCTTGTTGCCCGTTTCCGTTTCCGCTTTCGCTTAAACTAACCGCCCAGATGCTATTGAAGCGCGCCCGCGACGATGCCGTCAAGAGCTCAACCATCAATGGAGGTAGCAAGCGCTCCACCCTGAGTCCACCTGTCCAGAGCAAGACGGCGCCCTCGAGCTTATCCTGCTCAAGCACACACACGTTGAAGGCGTCGCCGCCCAGCAAGATCGTGGTGAGCACTTTCCATGGAAGCAACATCTTGAATACGCAGCAGGAGGAGAAGAGCAAGCTGCTAACGCAGAATGGACTGACCAAGTCGGCGGCCACCGCCCTAGAGACGAGCCTGTACGCCTCCCTGTACACCCAACCGGCTCAAATCCAGCAGGTCCACCATCACTTGGCCAGCCAGCGAATTCCGGGTGGAGATCACAGCCCTCCATATGTGGGAGTGTCCCTGAACAAGGGAACTGTCCATGATCATGATAGGAAGCACGAAGACGATCCATGTGCAGGTGAGAACGTTTTCTATTACTGAGAAGGAAATTTTCATCTAAATTTGTATGATTTTCTAGCCATCGATGACATCAACAACTACGATGATTCCGACTCGGAGGAGGAGTATGTGGGTTCGCCATTCTTCCTCGAAGAGGACAGCTCAGAGTCGCACCAGAGCCGGCATACGCGACTGGTGCCAGGAAAGACCCATTCGAAGGAATCGGTGGCCACGACAGATTCTGAGGCATCGGTTTATTTCCGTCCGGATGCTATCCTCTCGCCCAGCCTGTTCCCGAACGTTCCGCCCTACCTCAACTTCACCTCGCACGCCGACAAGGGTCCCCCGATGCCGGCAGCTCTGCATAGAGTTCTCAAATGGAAACTAAGTCCCGTCATGCCCAAGATAGTTAAGCGAGTTGTGCTTAACTCAGGCTTTCGTATCATTAAAAGTAAGTTATTTTCGACTTTAAGTTCTCGACTTGTAATCTTTAATCTGCGTTTCCCTGTGCAGACACCACCGACTGGATGGCCGTGTGGGAGAAGCACATGAAGAGCCCTGGCTTTAGGACTATAAGGTCGCACCAAAAGTACAATCACATACCCGGCTCGTTCCGTATTGGACGCAAGGACACCATGTGGCGCAGCATATATAATAACATGAAGAAATTCGGCAAGAAAGAGTTTGGCTTTATGCAAAAGTAAGTTAATATCAAACTCAGAGGAAGAGAATATAAATATCTTTTCATTTTTTTTCCATTTCAGGTCCTATATAATGCCTGATGACCTGGAGAATCTGAGACAGGTTTGGCCCAAGAACGCCTCCAAGCTCACCAAGTGGATTGTCAAGCCGCCGGCAAGTGCCCGAGGAACCGGCATTCGCATAGTGAACAAGTGGAGCCAGTTCCCCAAGGACCGTCCGCTGGTGGTGCAAAAGTGCGTCTCAAAATCCCACCTATTAATCCGATATCCTTATGAGATCTTTAACCCATTTGCAGATACATTGAGCGACCCCTGCTGATCAACGACAACAAGTTCGACATGCGCCTGTACGTGGTGCTGACCTCCATCAACCCGCTGCGCATCTACATGTACAAGGATGGACTGGCGCGATTCGCGTCCGTCAAGTACAGCTCGGAGCTGGGCAACCTCGACGAGCGCTGCATGCACCTGACCAACTACAGCATCAACAAGTTCTCGCAGAATTATGCCAAGAACGAGGACTTCAATGCCTGCCAGGGACACAAGTGGACCCTGCAATCGCTCTGGTCCTGCTTGGAGAATCGCGGCGTGAACACCAAACGCCTGTGGGCCACGCTGCGCAACCTGGTGATCAAGGGTATCGTGAGCGGAGAGTCCGGGCTGAATCGCATGTACCGCCAGAATGTGAACTTTCGCTACAACTGCTTCGAGCTCTTCGGCTTCGATGTGCTGCTGGACGAGAATCTGGTCCCGTGGCTGCTGGAGATTAATATATCACCCTCGCTGCACTCCGAACTGCCGCTGGATCTTCATGTAAAGGGTCCCCTCATTCAGGCCGTACTCAACACGGCTCTGTACCAAGTCCCGCCGAAGCTGAACGAACACCAGCAGACCGAAATCCTGCAGGAGTTGAATCTAAGCGGGCCACTGTGCCACGACAAGCGCATCTTCACCACCTGCCTGACGGCGGAGGAGGTGCGAAAACACAATCAGTACACCAACCGCAGCATCGAGTTCCGGGAAGAGTATGTGGACACCATACTGGACAACCTGCTGCCCGACGATGTGCGGTGCCTTATCGTGGCCGAGGACGAGCTGGCCCGGTGCAAGCCTCTGGAGCGCGTCTTCCCCACCGCCGACACACACATCTACCTGCGGTACATCGAGAACGCGCGCTACTACAACCGCCTGCTGGATGCTTGGGAGTCAAAGTATGCCAAGAAGCGGGATGTGGGCATTGCCCTGCTGTCGCGCTTCTGCCGGGACAAGTACCATCTGCAAGTGTCCGACGCGGCCATGGAGAAGGTGAATGATCATTTCGTCTCATATAATATTCAATATCGCTGCAGTCCCTTTTCAAGCCATATTTCTTATATAGGAGCCAAATGTTGCACTTACTGAGATCGATATGCTGCATGTTCGAAAGGATGAGGTTCTGGATGGTGCCAGCACTCTTGCCCTGCTCAAGCCCACCCAACCAGTGGACAGCCGCGATGCGGGGTCGGTGGCGCCCAGTGCGGACGCCTGCATCGACACGAGATCGTGAAATAACCCTGACCAAGACTGACAGCATCCGCACCGCACCTGAACTCACTGCAAGCAGCAAATCCAGATCATGGTCACTGCTATTTCCATTTAGGTTTCCGTTTCCGGCAGAAGCCCGCGACCACTCCCACATCCTCCCCTTCGAAGACTCACCCTAAAGTTGTCTCTACCAAATAAAGTTACTTAAAACCGTCGAGAGCCTGTCGTTTCCTTTATATACATTTCAAAGATATCCTTAATTTTCTTGCCTTGTAAAATAATTTTTTAGAAGAATTTCAAGAGAATTTAAAGAGATTTATCCCACCAGTTGGTGGACTTATAAAAGAAAATGTATATTTTATTTTACATGTTACTAATATTTATTTTTAATTAGTCTTATTTTGTCAACTTAGGACCATATTTTATTATAAAAAAAATATATTTTAGGGCCTTAACTTATTTCTTTTGAAATAAAATAGTATTTCTTCAAACCCAAACAAACTGAAATTAAAACATAAAGTCTAAAGTATATCCTATGCTTCCGAGTAATAATAAATTAAAAATTGAAATATTTAATTAATTTTAAAATTAAATATATTTAAATTCAAACGGCTTAGTATTATTTCAAGTTGATTTTCTCCCTTTGGTATAGTTGGTATTTCCCGCTCTCCCATTTTGATGGAATCTTTGGCTGGCCCCCCTACGGTCACACTAATAGCTTTAGTAAACAAAAATTCATTTTACGGCGCTAAAAAATATAAAGTTTACAAGCATTCATTTACTATGGCGTGGTCTTAATTGTAAAACCAAGAACCAACCCAGCTGACGGGAATTGGAATAATTGAACTGGTTAACTCAAGCACAAGGAGCTGAAGAACTGGAAGACGGCGGCTGCATGCGGAGAAAGAAAAAGTTGCGTTTCATTGATTTTTCGCTGCGACGCCGAAAGTTGCTACTTAAAAAAAGTTGAATTGGTGCGGTAACAAGTGCTGGAATTTTCACAAAATGAGTGGTAAGTAATGCAGTTATTTTAGCTAACTTTATTCCGTTTAATTCGACTTATTGTTTATGCTCTGGGTTAAGTGAGCCTTTTTGTGGCGACTGTATGGGAATTTGCAGTCTGCTTTCGGGGGAGAGGTGGGGGTTAAGTGGGTTAAGGGAGGACAAGGGCGCTGTGGCGGTATGAGAGTCCTGGCAGGACAGACGCACCTGCGCTGTGACACCCTCTCCAACCTGGAGGAAGTCCAGAACCCCCCCGATGAAGTCATCAATTTGGCTACAATGTTGATACAGTGGAACTTCTCATGTCTTTTGGCAATACAACATGAAAATTAGATTTTAAATAATTTATATGTGGTGTGCAAAAGTAGGCCATGAAATATTTTGCCTAGTTTTAGTAAGAAAAATGTTTTGTAGCATACTCAAGGGCATTAATTCAATTGGTTTTAAATCAAAGGTTATTTTTGCGAAAAAGATTAATATTACCCCGTGTATAAAAGATCCTCCGTTTTGAAACACAAACGTTTCTTAAAAATAATATTTTTTTTAATTATTTTATTTATTAGTTAATTTTATTTAGAAGCTTGCAAAGCAGTGAAGGATTCATTTCCGACCCTATAAATCATATATATTCTTGATCAGCATCAACAGCCGAATCGAACTTTCCATATTTTTAAGAAAAACATTTTTACTCAATTTTTCAAAATTTTTTTAAATTGTGAAAAATTTAACAAAAATTAAATCTTAAATTCAATATGCTAATTTGTTAACCTATAAAAAACTAGCACAGAAAAGCTTTCAAAAATGAAATTTAAGCATTTTTGGCTTAGTTATGATCAATTTCAAGTTGATCCTATCACCAACTTCAAGGGTACACAACCTACGGCTTCCCATAGCTATCTACCTTTCTTGCTTTCTTATTTTTTAACTCTAAGTATTATATTTTCTTACCTTTCCAATTTCTCTTCCCAAAAACAGGCGACGAAAGTAGCGAGGAGAAGCACATCCTAAACCTGGCCAAGCAGAAGCTGAAAAAGGTGCCCAAGCAGGACGATGCCCATAGCATACGTCAGCTCATCTTGGATGAGAACGAACTGCAGAAGATTGACAACATAGACTCGTACCTCAAAATAGAAACGGTGGATATAATATTCTAATTAAAACGCTTTAAATTAATTAATAAACAAAATATCCACTTTAAGCTCTCTTTGGCCCGAAATCAATTACTGCGCATGTATGGCGTTTGCCGGCTGCACTGCCTCCGTGAACTGAACCTCTCCTTCAATGGCATCCTATCGATTGAAGGTCTGAAAGAGTGCATTCACCTGCGTGTGCTGAACCTGGAGGGGAATAACATCAAGACCATCGAGCATCTGAATACGAACATCAATCTGGAATGTCTGAATCTGGCGGAGAACAGCATTGGCAGCATCTCGGATGTGTCCTATTTACGAAATCTCAAGGAGCTGTATTTGCATGGAAATCGTTTGACGCATTTGCGGCAATGCGATAAATATTTGCCCACCTCCCTGGAGACCCTGACGCTGGCCAAGAATGGGATAACCGACCTGAACGAGATCTGCACGCTGTCGCATTTGTGCAATCTGCTGAGCATCTCGATATCGGATAATCCCTGCGTCCACATGACCAATAGCATGGAGTGAGTTTCCTAAACAACCTGAACTTTACTTTATCTTTTAATGCAATAAAATTTCCCTTCATTTCCAGGGGCTTTGACTACCGACCCTTTGTGCTGAACTGGTGCATGAACCTCAAGTACATCGATGGCTATGTGGTGGCTCCCATCGAGGGCCTCAAGGCCGAGTGGCTGTATAGCCAGGGCCGCGGACGCCAGTTTCGTGTGGGCGAGCAGATAAGCCTGGCAAAATACCTGAGCTCCAATTGTCCGCTAGTGGGCGAGGCCTTGGAGAACGAGAACGATCGAAAGCTGCGCTTGATCCTGAGCAAGGCACAACACCACCAACGGCAGCTGCAGGAGGAGATAATGGATAATGCCAATAGTTCGGCCAGTACGTCGCCCTCATCCCATCGCAAGAAGCCCACGAGTAGGATTCAGTCGCCGAGATGTAAGTTATAGGTTTCTTTGAATTCCCAAACACCTGCTAATATTTTCCTTAGTTTCCCGCTTGAGTGGCCGCCAGGGATCGCCGGAATCCATGGCGAATAGCTATCATGGGAACAGCAGTTGCAACAACAGCCTAGTCAGCGACAATGGCTCCGCGAATAATTCCCTGCAGATGAGCATTTCGCTCATAGAAAATATTAAAAACGATGGCGATGGCTATTCGCTGGCAGGCAGCGGTATGTCCAGCAGCGTGACCACCAAGACCTACAACTCCACGGAGTCCACACCTAGGAATATAACCCCCAATCCCTATAATGGTGAGCTTAGAGCAGAAGCTATTAATGTATCTGGATATATTAATAAATTTTATTATTTTCTTTGTTCAGATCAAACCTTCATCAGCCAAAACCCCTCGGGTGGTCCCCTGGCGGCTGCCTCGAAGATGGTTCCCGTGCCGGAGACACTCATGAGTCCGGATGTCTGCCCCGCCGCCGTTGCCCAAAGGATGACCGTTGTGGGGGCTATGAATTCCCAGCAGCTGCTTCACAAAACCAAAGTCAACAAGAACAAAGGTGGCCTTTTATTAACTGTAGTTACGTTGACACACAGTCACAGTTAACTGTACTTACTTTCACACAGCCCCTAACCTATACAAACCTTTATACTTTATTACAGACAACAAACTAAACTTGCCGAGGGTCCAGAGTCCTCAGTTAAAAAGGAACCAAAGTCCCGCCAGTAGTCCGCGCAAGGTGGCTGGTAAATCCAGCCAAGAGAAGATGCAGCAAGAGAAGCTACAGACATCCACGAAAATGATAGATGCCGGAGATTTTAGCACCGACGACGATGGCGGCGAACAAATTAACACAGAGAAGTTAAAGGCCATTCGAAAGATGGCAGCCCAAAAGCAACAGCAGCAACAGCAACAGCAGCAGCAGATGATGATATATCAGGAGAAGATCAACGGAGGAGCCGGCCAGAACTGTGCGGAACGTTTAAGCGAGCATGTGACAGAGTCCTCAGCTGTGACCATCCAAAAGATGTGGCGTGGCTATCACACGCGCAAGAAGACCAACAAGGATATAGCCGAGAGACTACAGCGACGTCGCACACAGGAGTACATACAGTGAGTGCTTCAAAAAGGGATTATCCCTTAGGATTTTTTAATCAATTCTTTCCTGCTCCCTCAGACAACTCAGCGAGGACATGCGCCAGACCAAAGCCCATCTCGTCAAGGAGCGCGAGATCCAGCAGCTACAGATGCAGGCCATCAGTGCGCTGTGGAAGAAGGTTTCCACCATGGAGGGTGTTTCCAAGGGAATACCCGCCGCTGCCGGCGAGCAGAAGGAGGGCGAGCAGGGCGATTCCACCGGTGGTGGAGGCTCCGGCTCCTCGGGCCAAATGACTCTTGATCAAAATTCCGCCTCAGTGGTGAACGATCTGGCCAAGCGTTGCACCATGCTCACCGATCAGGTGCAGATATTGCAGAATTCCATTGGCACCATTGTCAATTGCCTGACCATGGTGTGCAATCTGCCGCAGGATGCGATCAAGAAGCAGGCCGAGATCATCGATTGCAGCGCCACACAAACGGATTTGATAGCCGTGCACACGCCCCAGATAGAGGATCTAACCAACTTTCCGTTCACCAAACCAAGACCCTCAACCCTGGCCCTGGAATCCAAGCACGAGGCGATGGTCGTCAAAATCGAGGAACTCAATGAGGTGGAACTGAAGAAGAACAGCGAGTCGCCTCCGCTAGATTCCGATGCATAGAAGAGAGAGAAAAAAAATCCCAGTAAAGAAACGATAAAACGCTTTAAGGATCCGATCTCGGCGCTAATTAATTACTTCATGTGTAGGCTTTTTGTGTAGCTTTTGCAACATTTTTTAGAGCTCAGTTGTGTTAAACGTACCAGTAGAAGCATCAAGCAGACACCTAAAAATCATTTTTGTTAAAATTATGAACGAAGTGTAGTAAAGATGAGAGAGGCGGAGAGATGCAGCAAAAAAAGAACTTATGAAACAAATTAAAAATACAAAATTACATTTTTGTAAAACAAAGCAATCGGGGTTTGTGTGGGAATATGCAGAAAATTTGGATATGTTGCTATGTGACATAAAAAATAGCAGGTATTTGAAGTTTTTTATTGTTAAATTGTTAAAGGCATGCTCTAAGCGAGTTAAAGCCTTTTAGCAATATATTTAATTTAAAAGGGTTTTTTATTCATTTTATTAAATAATTAAATTCATTCAACTTAAATGAAAGTTGTACTTTAAATTGGCCTCTTAACAAACTGGTTTACAAAAATTAACAATCTAGTTTAGAACGAACTGCTTTTTTGTTTAATTTTTGTGAGATGCGCTTAACAAATGTTTAAAAAAACTTAAACTACAGAATTTATGTATCCTAAGGTATGTCAGTCTTCATCGCTGGACGTCTCATCGTCGTCCTCTTCCTCTTCAGAGGATTCCTGCGGACGATTTGTGTTCGGCATAAGATCGTCCTCGAAATCGGAATCCTCTTGATTTTGGTTTGGTAGCTCCTCCTCCTGGGCGGGTTTCTTGGCAAATTTATCCGGCCAAATGCCAGCTTTTGTATATTCCTTGACGTGGTCGGTGGTGAGGATCTTACAGATTTCGGCCTTGACTTTGTCGCCCTCCTCAATGGGTTCGATGAGCAGGAAATCGCCCCGCTTTACCCACATACTCTTGCGGAATTTGTTGGGCATGGAAACTGGTGCAAGGAAAATTTATTTTATAAACTGTCATTACATTTTCCAGCTACACCCCCGCCACTTACCCAGAAAGTTCTCCTCCGCCTCACTCTTGGCCGTTTCCACCTCGTGGAGATTGTTTCCCCGGCTGCTGACAACCCGCACGATCTGCTGCTGCTCCGTGGGCAGTGCGTAGTCGTCCTCCATCATCTCCTTCATCAGGTGCTTGCGGCGACTGATACTCGGATGGGAACGATGCATTTCGAAGGCGTTCAATAAGAGTTGATAAAAACGTAAATTTACGAAATTGCCAGAATTTTGTTTTGGTTTTTGAATGCAGTGTGACTGTGCCTGTTTTTTAATAAAATTCTATAAAAGGCCTGCTAAAAAATACCAGAAAACGAACTCTTAGTAAATACTGCTAGAAACCAGTGCTGGAAAAGGCTAGAACCAACGCGCGTGATTTTAATTTGTATAGAAAACCAGTTGTTAGATTACAAGTTAATTTAAACCTTTAAAAACAATAACGATTCAACAGCACGAGCCCAGTTTATTTAAAAAACCACGCCTGCATATGAGTTTCCTTTTAGATTTATTTTATACAGTTTTGTAACTTAAAAAGTAGCAGAGAATGAATCCATGTAACGAGAAATTTGCTTAGCAATCAAGTGTAATAAAAAATGCAACCACAATAAAAAAGCTATTATTGCGTTGTGGGCTGAGAGATAGTGAGAGCTAGTTTAGTTCTTGCTGCGCCTCATGAGCATGCGTTCCTTCAGCGAAACCCGTCCGGACTTCTCCACCTTTGTGGAGACGTTGCGACGGGACTCGATTTGGGCCTGCTTTGATTTCTTCATCCTGCAAATAATAAAAGATATTTAATTTCCTTTATCAAAGAGCATATTCGCTTGCTCCTTACAAGTCATTCAAGAGACTGGTTATCTCCTTCTTCCAAATGTCCTTGAAATCGTTGGTGAAGTTCGTCCAGTACTCGAAGAACTGATCGGGCGTGCACTGGGAGAGGGTTAGGGTGCAGGCTTTGGGGGAAAAGTGATAGAAACGCATTGTCTCCAGGAAGAGCTCGCGGCACTCCTCGAGCGACTGACGGAGCTTGGCCATTGATTTGTCCGCTTCCTCAACGAACTCCTCCATTTTCGACTTGAAGGGCTCCAGTATATCCGGACGGGAGGCGGCGAGGACTTTGGCTGTGGTTCGTTTACAACCTAGGATAAAGGGAAACATTTATAATTGATATTTTAATGGATTATTATTGAAACCCACCTGCAAACCTCCTGTTTAGCTCGGTGATCTGCCTCTGCACATCCTCGAAATCCATCTGCGCCGCCCTCTCCACATCCGGTGGCTCTGGTATCGGCAATTGAATCTCCAACGGATGCACTCCCTCCTTTCTCCGGTGCGCAATATAGGTGCGCACAATGAAATGGAGCAAAGTGGTGTGCGATTCCTTGGACTTGACATCCTTCAGTTTACCCAAGATGTCCAGGTTAAAGCCATCGGCCTGGCCGCGCTGACGGTTGCCACCGTTCATATAGTTGCCCAGGGTCAGGATGATGGAGAAGACCAGCTTGAGGTCTTCGCTTTCGATTAATTGCCGCGATAGCTGCGTTACTGTTTCTATTTTCCGCGCCAACTGGGTTACGGACTCGTCGAACTCCGCCTGGAAGACAATACAGGATATCCTCTCGCTGGCCATCGATATCAGCGAGGTGTCCAGCAAGAATTGCTCGGGCAGATCGAGGGGTATGTCGCCCCCAGCTGCTTCCTTGATCTTCTGCAGCTCATCCTCCGAGGCCTGCATGTTCCGGATGTGCTGCAGGGCTTCCAAGCTGACCACCGAGGTGTCTATATGATATATAGCGTGCTCGATCTCACGAGAGGTCACGTGCAAACTCTTCCAGATGATGCCCACATTCCGCGATCTCTCCGGATCGAGAACCTTGATGGACTTGGCTCTCTTGACCTTCTGTTCGGTGGGTTTGGCGACGGGCGCCATGGCCTGGCGCGAGAAGAGCTCCGTGAACTCGTCGATATTGTCAAGCGGCGTCTCCTCGATCTCTGTCCAGATCTCCTTCATGGGTGGATCTTCTCCCGCAGCTCCATCGACACTCGTCACAGCTGGCGGCTCATCCGGAGAGCTGCCGCTGTTCTCAGTGGAATCTGTGGAGTTGGCTACCGACGGGGGTCGTGGCGCTGGCGGGGCACTTGTCACAATGCGAGTCCAGTACAAGGGACGCATGGGCTTCGGAGGGTTCACAGCGCTCTTGCGAAGAGCTGGAATTCAAATTGGGATAAATTTGAGGGATAAATATAGATTTTTTTGAAAAATATAACTATTGTTTTGATAATTTAAAATAAAATAAAGTTCTTAAATTATTAAAATAAATAACATTATGACCATACAAGTAAAGAAACAATAAATAACATGGTTTTTATTGGATAATAATTATAATACAATAAATAATATAATTTAATAAAATTATTATAATATTATTTAATGTATTATACAAAAAAATTATGAAACAAACATTTTAGTTGAGGCTTTAAACTGATTTGATTTTGATTGTACAGAGTTATTATCTTTTTTCCTATGTAAACTTGCCAGAAGTTTTATGGTTTTATTTTTAAATATATAAATATATTGATTAAAATGAGTAATGTGAGTGCTAATTAGTTTAAAAGCATGTTAACCTGTCTTTTTATGGGTGTTTATGTATTTATAAAACGGACTCTTTCGTTGCCACAAAAAATGCCTTTTTTGTTCTCAGCCTCCAACAAAAAGAAAAATATGTATAAAAAAAAGAAAAAAAAAAACAAAAAAAAACCTTTTTGTAAAGTAAAAATAGCTGAACTTTTTTAAGTTTAATTGTAAAAGTAACTTGTATGCACGTGTGAATAAATATGTCATTAATTAACGCCTGCTTACATTAAAATTTACATAAAATTAATGTTGTTTTACGCTTGCAGGGTATTCAAATTTTAGTCAAAAAAAATGTGAGGGAGTCATTTCCGACCCTATAAATCATATATATTCTTGATCAGCATCAACAGGCAAGACGAACTAGCCATGTTTTTAAGAAAATAATTTTAAAAAAATGTTTGAAAATTTTATAAGGGGTAACATCATAAAAATTGTGAAAAATAAAAAAAAAAATAAAATAGAATTAAATGTAAAATGTAATATGCCCTTTTGTTAACCTATAAAAAACTAGCACAAAACTGCTTTCCGAATTGAAATTAAAGCATTTTTGGATTTGTTATCGATTTTTAATTAATATTAAACTTAAAGGGTATACAAGCTTCGGCTTGCTTAAGTTAGCTGTCTATCTTGTTAGAAAATTAAAAACAGAATTTGCTTATTGTAATGATACTTAAATTTGAATATTTAAACTGAAAAGATCTAAGGGATTTTCAAACAAAAAGGTATGAAGGATTTTTAAGAACTGAAATGCATATTTTTCACTTCACAAGTAAGTCTTTGAAAATGTTATAAAATTTCTTTTAAAAATCAACTGTTTCTTACTTAATTTAATTATTTAAAACTAATACTCACTGTTTGTGCGATGGAACCAGTTCCCTTCGGCGGGATCGGGCAGCGGGGCGGGTGAGTTCAGCGGCTTAGCGGAGTCGGACGGGCTCATGGGCGAAGGAGTAGGCGCACCCGGTCCACCGGGAGCGGGCGGCGGTGGGGGCGGGGCAGCACCACTGCCCGGAGGAGGCGGCGGTGGTGGTGGAGCACCAGGAGCTCGGAGCGGTGTGGGAAAGGGCGGTGGTGCAGGTATTCCTAAGGCAGGCGGCGGAGGAGGTGGTGGCGGTGGGCCACAAAGCGCAGGAGCCGGCGGCGGAGGAGGTGGCGGAGGGGGCGATGCAACGGCTCCATTATTTCCCTGTTTTTCCTTAGCTACGCTGCTGTCCTTTTCTTTCGCCGAATCCCCACATTTGCAGGAACCCTGGCACTCTGCCACTTCCGTTTCCGTTTGCGTACCCGCCTCAGCGTAACTCTTTAGTCCTGAGTCAGTTCCTGCGGATTTGTTGTACTCATAAATGGTCGCCTCGCTGGCATTGAGCAGATCCGTGAGATTCACACACCGCTTGGAGGGACGACGTGGCGGCTCGTCCACGCTGCTCAGCAGCTCGTTGACCACCGCATGCACCTCGGCCAGAGTCGAGCAGTTGAGCAGCCGCTTCTTCAGGATCTGCTGCAGTGTCTTCTGGCTATCGGTTGTCGCTGTTGTGGATGCTGATATCGCTGAGGCGGCCAAGGCTCCTCCCAAGGCACCAGCACCGGTGGCTCCAGCTGCCGCCAGCGAGCTAGCTTCCAGAGCTCGCAGGCCGGCGGGTGTGCTGGAAAAGGGCCAGGCCGCCACTTTGTCCAGCTTGCCGGGTGTCAGTGGGAGCGAGGTCGTTGGCTGTTCCGTGTGCGTCCATTGGTACATCTCATAGGGCTAACGGGAGGGAAATTAATTGCAAAATAAATAAATGAGAAATGGGTAGTAGGAATTTAAATATTAAAATTTATTTCAATTAATTATTGGGAGGGAACTTAAACAAATTTTTTAAGAAATGAATTGAATTAAAGTAGGTTTTTTTTATAAAGAAAGAACAAAAATTCTTATTACATTACTTTATTCTTTTCAATAAAAAATATTGATATATCGCTGCTACGGAGATATTTGACTTAAAGATCGATATCTTATTGATGAATGATAAATCGATAATATGTTTAATATATTAAATATATCCTAAAGTATCATTGTTTGAAATAAATATAAAGAAATTATCATCAAATATAATTATTATTATTATTATTTTATAGGTTAATTTTTTTTTATTTTTCACATAATTTTATCGATTAAATTGATCGAAATAGATAACAGCGTTATATCATGTGGTTTCTATGTTATATGAAATTTTATCAAGCCATATATAAAACTTTGTTATTAGACTTTATTGTTAAAATAAAAATTAAATAAGACTTTGGCTCTTATTACGATAAAGTGGTCTAATACCTAATATTTAAAAGATATTTTATATATAAAAATTTCCCCTTTAAAGTACCCTTTCCATTTAAAGCCATACATTTCTTATTATTCCTCTTGCACAACCAATAACTTCTAATTGCCAGTCGAGTGGGACAAAAAAAAAATAAATAAAGAGAAGTAGAAGGACTATAGAACTATAGCAGTAAGTGCATAGCTGCCAGTGGGTCTCCAGTGTGCGACAAGCGACAAAGCTTAAAAGCACCCGTTCGGCCAAAGTTCGCTATATTTCCCGTCTATTTTCCTGCATGCAAAACTCCTTTGATTTTGATTGTGCATGTCCTCGTTGACGGCGCTGACTTCTTGGTCCCACTGTGGGAATTGTCCTTTCTTGTTGTCATGAAGTCATAAAGTTGAAGAATATGAAAGCAGTTAAAATTGTTGTGCCAGAAAGGATATATAAGAGCACAAGACGCTTCAAGAAGGAGTCTAAGTTTGTTAAAATTTTATAGTTGCAGGGGTTTCAAATAAATTAAAAGTACAGATTAGCTGAAAGCTTAAATTGTATAATTATAAAATTTATATGATAATTTACTTTATTTAAATATTTCTTAATTTTTTACCGAACCGATGCATATACATTTAATCCTTAATTTCTTCATTTTATAGGAAGAAATAATAAATATAGAAATGTCACATAAATATTTGAAAATATTGATATTGATTGATATTTGAATTTTAAATTATATAAATAAATTTATATTTAATATTTAAATTCATATTTCTTGTGTAAATTAATATAACATATTTAAATTCATTCTGGAAATAATTGTATATATAAAAGAATGGTATAATAAATTTTAGAAATTTAATATTCGAATTCACATTGAATACTTTAATTTATATTTAAATTCGTATTTAAAGTTTAAAATTATTCTGCAATGCATCATCTTTAATATCATCTTTAAAAATATTTTATTATATATTTAAAGAAAGGAATAATAAATGGATAGGTAATTTTCATATTTAATTCGAATTATATATATTTAAATAAATATTTCATACATAAATTCTTATTTCATATTTAATATTTAGATTCATATTTTAAAGTAATGTTTAATATTTAACTTTATATATTTAAATAAATATTTCATACATAAATTCTTATTTCATATTTAAAATTTAGATTCATATTTTAAAGTAATGTTTAATATTTAACTTTATATTTATTATATCCCTAAGTAAATCTCTAGAGCCCATAATATTTCAACTTTAATTTACAGCTTTCTACTTTTCAAAACCCTTCCCCTTAAAGAACTGCTAATTAGGGTCAAACTTTCACACACACAACTTGCCCTGACAAATGCAATTAAAATTGCAATTTAATTATGCCGTTACAAGTGCCGTTTGGGAACGCACACCCCGCACACACACCCCGCACACCCCGGCAGACAGCGCTAATCAGTCAAAGAACTTGAAAACTTGACAAATGCAAATCAAGTGCAACAGCTCGGCCCGACGGCTGATTTTGCAGATGAAAACACATTCACACTCTCTGTTGAGGATATATATAGCTATATATATATGCGAAGCCGGGTAAATCGGTTGAGTTTATCGCACTTTACACCATTTGTGCCCAAGTGTTTGCACTTCGGGCTGGTGGTGCCAGCGATTTGCATGTTGTTTGCACATTTTAAAGAACCGAAGCGGACCAGGGAGAGTAACCCAAGAAACCCGCAAGTAACCAGAGTGCTTCCAAGCACCACACACCTCAGAGCACACCACACACCCCACACAATACCCAGTACTCTAAAAACAACATACACAAAATTCGCAGTTTAAAAAAAAAAAATAAAACCAAAAACCCTAAACCATAAGAGACCACATAGAGGTGAGCTGGAGTACAAGAAATGCCAAGTGCAGTGACCGAAAAATAAGAGGAAAGTTGGGAAAATTAGCTAAGAAAATGTTAAATCAAATTTAGAAAATTTAAGGAGAGAAATTTGTAAAAAATTAGGGAATTTTTTTAATAGATTAATGTACTTTCTTAAGTTTTCAAAGCTGTATTTACTTGGGTTCTTTAAAGACTCAATGAATCATGCAAGAACCCCTTGAAAAACCTCTTTAAAACCTCCTTAAAAATCATTAAATAAATTGCTAAGTAAACCCATAAAAACATCGAAAATCTGGTTCTTAGTTATTAAAATGCTACATTTATTTGAATTCTTAAATAAATCTAAAACTTTCTCAGAAACCCAATCCAAAATTCTCCAAAAACACTTTAAAAATCATGAAACCTCTTTAAGAAAACCAAAACCTTTTTATAAAATCTATTTCATTATTGAATTTGATTATTTTCCATCAAAACCCAAAAACCTATTTGAAAACACCTCAAAAACCCCCTCAAAACCCTTCTTTAATTCCCCTCAACATACCTACTGATCGTTTTCAACACATTTAAGCAACATTACATTAAGACTTAATTAAAACCCTACCAAACCTCAAATTTTCTAAGGATTAAATAGTTTAACAACATTTTGCTCTATATATTCGAATGTCCAACAAATGAAACACTTAATAAGCGATTAAAACACACACACAGAGTTTTAGCCAAATTTCTAGTTTGCTTATTTCCCAATTCCCACTTAATTACCAACAACATCAAAATCTATTCAATCTAATCCCATCAGAGCCACTTGATATAAGCCCCCACAAGTCTCACTCCAAATAAATATATAATATATATATATACTATATAGTTAAATAACAATCGAACACGCGCACGCACACACTTGTGATCTAAGGAAACCAACAATAGACACACGGACGGACACACACTCGGTGTTAGTTACATTGCACATTCAAATCCAGTTTGCTCATTTCTGCATCAAAGTTTCGTTTGTTCCGGCAGACCCAAAAGAATAATACTACTGCCAGCAGATGGGGAGGGAAAGAAAACCAGGGGGGAAAGGGGACGGGAAAAACTGGGGAAAACTTTCGAGTCAAAGTAATAAAAACGCACAAACTTTCAATGAGCTGGCAACAACAATAACACAGAGAAACAGAGGGGACTATGGCGTAAAAAAGGATATGGGATACAGTAGTCACTGGGAATGGAGAGATTTTCAAGAAAATTTCAGAAATTAAAATATGGAAACTATATTAAGGTTAGAAAAACATCGATTTTAGAGAACATTTTAGCATAAACTTCTATAAGGAGAATTAAACTTTAATGTATTTCTTTAAAAATTTTAAATTGTTTGTATCTTTATAGTATTTATATTTTTATTTTCTGATAGAAAACCTTCTTTAAAAAAACAATGCAAAACTAAAAATAGATCAAATTAATAATTAACATGATTTCCTTGGACATTTAAATATTTTCCACTTGGAAGACACTAATTTTCTTGGTTGAGAACATCACGAAAGAAAACTTCTTTAAAAAATATTTACAAAAAATATATACACAAGCTATATATTAGAATAAAAAAGACTTAAAATATTGTTCTAAAAAATATATTCAAAACTTAAAATAGTTATAATTAAAATCATTTTCCTGGAAATTTAAAAATGTAGCCCTGTTAACAATGTCATAAGGTTTTACTTTGGTTTACAAAATACCTTCTTTAAAAAATAATACAACACCTTTATAGTAATAATAAAAAATTTTCCCTAAATATATTCGATAAATACAGTACAATGTGGTAAGAGTTAATATAAATTATTTTTTTAGCAATTAAAAAAAATTGGAAATATATAAATTGGAATAACTAATATTGCTTCGGAGCCAATAAATCATAAATAATGATTTTATCTTTTCTAAAACTAATGAAACACTCTTTTACTAAAGTAGATAGGGAAAAGTTATTATATTCTTAATGATATATGTATGATATAGGATGGTTAAAATCTCATGAGAATTTTATTTAAAAAGAAGTACTGTAGATTCTAAACACTATTAATATTCTATATGCCCCATGAAAACCTTAAACTTTACATAATAAATACCATATAAACAGTAAATATACCCTCTACATTATTTAAAAATATAATACTTGTAGTACCTTATTTAAAAAACCCTTATTTAGTACCTCTAATGGCATAAACAGCCAAATATCGGCCACTGTACTCATAAAGCACCAACTAAAGTCAACGTCGAACAACGAACCTTTGACATTGTTTCTTCTTTCTCTTTCGCACCTCTGTCTCTCTATCTCTTTCAAACTACCAAGTGTGCGCTGGCCTGTTGCCCAAAAAGTTCGAACACATTTCGGAGACATCGGAGACGTCGTCGTCGGCTCCTCCCCTCCTGTACCTACACATATATTATATATACTACATATATATATATATATATATCACCCCGCTAGGCGGCTCCTTACCACTTGGCAGCCAGTTGAAGAAATTTGTGATATCATAATCTTGAGCTCAAGTATCATCACATAGAAAATCACTTAACGGTGTCGTCTGGCGTCTACTTTGAGTGGGTGGTGTGGGTGTGTGTGTATGAGTTTGGCCCCCTCTCTAGCTCTCGCTCTCTGGCTCTCAGGGATTTGAGGTTAAGCTGCTGTGGCTAAAACTTTTGGCCTAAACTAATTTGAGGGCTATATCCAGTGCTTCATTATTTGCGGTGGTTTTTGGTTGTTGTACTAGCTTGTTGGGATTGTTGTTGCTCCTGCCTCCGCTGCAGTTGTTCTTGTTGTCCCTGCTGTCGCCTGTCTAATAACACTTAACTGGGTCTCGGTTTACAGCCCTCGAAATGGAAATGGAACAGCTTCCTTGGCCTTTTTTTTTTTACTGGGGCAATTAAAGCCTTGACGATTTTCCTTTCCCTTTTCCTTCTTTCCCTGGGAACCATTTGTTTATTTAGCTTTCTGGTCAAGAGCAATGCTATATAATGCTAAAATGCTCAAATGCTAAATGCTAAATGCCTGGCTAAACTGTACCCCGATAGGGCCAACTATTATGGAGTCCATTAGGCCCGGCAGCAGATGAAGATGACCATCGCCAGATGCTGGCCAAAGAGTTGGCACAAAAGGAATGAGTGGCTACAAAAAAAAGAAAATAAGGAAACTGGCCTTTTTCCCAGGGAGATATTAAAGGGCTTGGTTATTGCTCAATGCACTGGAATAAAATGAAAAAATTATACAAATTTTGAAAGCCAAGTACGGTAGATAGGTAAGTGTATTTATTACTGTTTAATCTATAAAAAATAGTTTGATCTGTGCTTTGATTTTATATATTATTTTTGAGGTAAATAAATCTTTACTCTTTTGATGGAAAATCTAAATTAAATAAGTTCTAGTATTTTTATAATATTAAATAAATATTTGAAGTAAATTATTTGTATTATATACTATGTTTGAAAGCTTAAAAAATATGTAAAGTAAGTTTTATGTTAGTTATAGCATATTTATATAGCTAAAATAATTAACAATCTATATATAAAATTCTATAAAATAGAAAAGGCCTTTCAGAAAAGCATTTTCAAATGTTCAAATTAGGCTTTACTAATATCTTTTCCCCTGAATCACATAAGAAATATATTAAGAGAAATTATATTAACTCTACAAAAACCCCTTAAATTTATCACAAAATACATCTTTTTTAACACCACTTTTTCGCTCTGTGTAACCCAACTTTGGTTTCATAATTTTGCATGCAGCAAAACAACCAAATCAACAGCAAAAGCGAAAAATTGTTAATGCAGCCGAGAGAGAGAGAGACAGAGAACTTGGCTTTTGATAGTTGACGGCTGCCGACTGTAAAGTTTTAACAAGTTCTGACACTTGCAGGCAGGGGGAAGAGGGGTTGGGATTGGGGGGGACGGGGGCGGACGTGGCAAGGGTTAGATGGGCAACCGCTGTAGTTCGGTTAAATGAAAGTGCAGCGAAGGCTTGCCCCCTTGGTTATGCCTTGGTCTGTCTTTTTCCATTTTTGCTATATATACATTTTTTTTTTTTTTTGCAGTGGAATTGCTAATTTCCGGGGCACAACTTTGCGGTTCAGTGTTGCACAACTTTTCGCAGGAACTTCGACGAGTGAGCGCTGGACAACGCTGCGTATGAGTAACATTATGCAGAGAGGCCATAAGTTGAAGGTCCTTGTGAAGGGCCTGAGGGATATAACTGGTTTAAAAGGCACAGGACACTGGCAAAATTGAACCCAATTAGGCTGTCAAAGTTTACAGATTATAAAGTAAGCTTTAGCTTTTAAAAAGGATCTTCAAAATGGTTTTTCTAACCTAAATTTCTTTACTTTTAAACTAAGAACTAATATTTTCTATCAGTGCACTCGCCGGACGTCATTATCAATAGTTTTTCCTGAAACGCTAATGACTTGAAACTTAGTTTGGCTGTCCCTGTCCCTGCCCCCGAGCTTTCATCCTGGCCAAGCTCTAAACGCGCTGTCATCATTTCCGTTAGCGCCGTGGCAACTTCCGCCCGGTTAGCACCCTTCAGTTAGAGAGAAACCCCGCCCCCCTACCCCCTCCCTTGACTAGAGATGACCAATTTCCGGTTATAAAAGTGCATTGAACTTACGCTAAATCCGCCATCCAAATGCTCGCTGGATATCTGCTTAAGGACGCCAACATATTTGAGATTATTGCAGAATTGCAGGGCCAGAGAATTGAAGAAGGAATTGTCCTGGTTAAAACACTCGTTGGCAGGACTCTTCGGGTTGCTCTGCATCGTTGAGATTAGCCATTTCATCAGCATTTGACCTGCAAGTAGAGAGAAGGAGAAGGAGAAGAGGCAGAAAGCCAGTTGTAACTGAATGAAATAACTTTGATCACAGCTGGTCCACACTTATTCACTCGGTGGTCCGCTCTCACTCCTCGGGAAAAAATAAAGGAAAACTTGTAGCCACTAACCAGAGAGAGATTTATGGGTGAGAGACGCCTGGGGGTAAAGGAACTCCCAAGCTGAGAGCCCGAAATCCCCCCCCAAAAAAGTGGAATAAATAATTTTCTGGGCTAAAAGTCAGACAACAAGCTGGTTGTGAAAATAATCCTAATCGATGAGGTCAACAAAAAGGATACTCTGACATATAAAATACATTTTTTAAGGAGGTAATAAAGAGATTTTTAATATAATATAATATATATTATTATTATTCACATAAATTCAAAGTAATATATATTTTTTCAATATTAAAATGATCTTAAGATTCTTTAATATATCCTTTTATCTCTATATTCATAAATCACAAAAACCTAGATAAATTATTATGAATGAATCAATATCAATATCTAATATTGTATATATTTTATATCAATATATATACTACCTGCTAGATTCACAAGTCACTTAATCAGTAGACTTTCTTCACAGTACCATATAAAATCGCATGACTAATATTTCGATAAGATAAACACATGAACTGCTTGTTAAATGAAAACGTTTTAAGTCAACAAATTAACAAAAATTAATCAAAGTTGAGACATTTAAGATAGTAACCGCGATTATAGATTTTCAGATCATAAATATATATATTTAAGTCACCAAAATTATCCCTATAGCAGAGTAACTCTCCATAAGAAGTAAAAAAAAAGTTTTTTGTAACAAAAAAGAAACAAAAACTTACGCTGGCTGTCAGCGTGTGAGTGGGAAACAGTTTGCAGAAGCAGCAGGAGCAGATGTTTCGGGTCAGAGGTCCTCAGCAGGTCAACTTGAATCCGCACAATGCGTAGGCTAATTCCCGCCCAGACCTCAGAGTGCTCGACATCAGGTGGTGCTGTTACTCCTACTCCTGCTCCTACTCCTGCTCCTGTTCCCTTCTCCAATTGTTTTCCCCTCGAAAATCGAGTTTTCTGCGCCCGCCGGGCAGCCAATGACATTAGCTGGAGATAATGTGCTGGCAGCCTGGCAACATCCTCCTGGGAATCCCATTTCAAAGCCGGTGGACGTGGCTCTATTTCCGCATCAAACTCGAGTTCCTTTGAGGGCTGCTTGGCCAGCAGTGAGCACCAGACGTTGCTCAAGGCACTGGACATATAGGTATATATATATATATATATATATTCTCTACTAAATCCGCAGATCTAGCTGAACTTTCTCCGACTATTTTCGATTCTCAACTGAATTTACTTGCTGTTCGTTTGGCGAGCAGAAAAAAAATTGAAAATGTGTCGAAACTTATCAGCATTATCAGTGCCCGGAGAACATGACAACAGTCGGCACTTTCGGGTACTGAGAGAAAAATTGTAGTTTTAAAACAAGAAAATATTAAGGAAACTTTACGAAAAATATCAGTAGGACGACAATATATCAATAAATTATGCATTTTTATATTTAAACATTAATTTTTAAGGGCCATAAATCAATATTCTGTATGATATAATTAAATAAATATGATAAATAAATAAAATAAAATTCCTCCAATATTTGTTGTTACGATTTTATCAATATATTAACTAAAAGTGCGATATTATAACGCTAAAAAATATCTAAAATTGATCCTGAGTGGGCTAATTGTATTGAAATTTTTAATGGTCAATAAAAACACACCATTCCTTTAAAAACGATATATTTCGATATCTAATATCAAAGTTATCGTTATTTTCGATGTGATTTTGAGCTTGATATTATTAAAGACTTTTACTTTCAATATACATTTATAGGTTTAACTGTCTTCTTTTTATTTATAAATTTAAAGTTAAATCTATTTATTTATTTATTAAATTTATAATTTTGTTTTTTTAATATTTATTTTTCCCAGTGCACTGATAATACTGCAGTATATTAGAGAGACCTAGGCAATGAGAGCCTCCGTATTCTTTGGGCCCTGACAAGGTCGTCTGCTTTATCAGTCATGGTTATTTATTTTGTGGTTTATTCCCCCCCTCTGCTTGCCTGAATCATTTGCTAAATTCGTTCGATCAACCGATGAGGAAATGCGCGCAAATTGTTTTAGTACGTCATTATTTCCCTTAATCATCGCCGGTCAAATTTCAGCCTAAAATCAACTGATTCAAACGTTTATTCCCCCTGCATTATTTTTTTTGCACTTTCTTTTAATTAGTACAAGTTTGTTTTGGTTTTCATTAGCTTTATCTTTTAATAGACCTTTCCATAAGTGAAGTGTTGCTCGAGTTCGGGACTTAAGATAGCGGGGAAAAGCTGACTGATAGTGTCTGTGAAATTGATGTGAACGGTGATAGATTAAATCGGTTTTTGATAGCTCCTTTTGAAGATTGAGTGACGCAAATCTATAAAATTATAGTAAGTACACTGGGAGATTACGGTTAATAATTCAATTTAAATTGTATTATATTTTATTAATTATATTAAAGGTTAAAAGCTCATTTACTTTTTAAAGGCAAAGGGAAACAAAATTAAAAACTATAATGTTAAGTAGAGGGTTTTAAACTTTTACTGAAAAATACATTTTATAATCTTTCTAGAAGGTTTTTTAATTAAAAGGGTTTTAAAATATATATTCTAAAGTATACTATAATATAAAGTAACTCAATATTTAAAGAACCAACAATTTTTTTGAATATTTTTCACCTAAAATATAAATTACCTTTCACAAGAGTTAAAAGCAAATATAAAGTTATTCTGGCAGTTTTTCTGTTATTACTTTCCCTATAAAAATAACCTGCATCTATATCCTATCCCAGTATCTATATCCTGCTCCCCTTGTGCCTGTATCCATATCCCATAGATACGCAGCACTCCCTCTCAACTCCTGGCCAAAACGCAATGGGGCTCATAAGATCATTAGCACACACCACATGCAAAGTTGCTGCCAAGGATTGCCATTGGGCTATCGATGATGATGGCCAAGGGTTCATAGGGTTAAAGCCAGAAACAGGAACAAGAGGAGAGCACAGGAGGAGGAGCAGGACAAGTGGCAGGAAGGAAGCGCCAGCTTAGCCGGTCATTGCTGGCCTCATCATCAGCGGGTGGTATCTCTTTTGTTGTTGTTTGCTGCTCCAATTCTTATTGTTGTACTTTTTGTTGCCGTTTTTATTGTTGTAGCTTGTGTTGTTGTTGTTGTTTTTGGCCTTTATTGCTGGCGCCGTCGCGGCGTTGTGGCGAACGGGTTTTGATGAAAACTGCGCCACGGACGACGCACAACAAATTTGCATAACTGTTCTGCCAGGCAAATGCAACAACGAATACACACAGAAGAACAAAATGTATTTAAAATTATTTAGAAAAATTAATTTTTAGAAATATTACTATTCATACTGAGTTTTCTATGTTTGGAAACCATTGAAAAATCAATAAAAAAAAATAAAATACAAATTTATACTATTTATCGTTTTGACTAAGAAGTTTTTCTATAAAAATTGTGGCTTAATTATTTTTGTATATACTTATATATACAAAATTTATTTTTTACAATTTAAGTTGAGAAACACAAAAATAGTATAAATTTTCAGATTATTCTTGATACTCTTGGAGCTTTTCTTATATTTTAAAACTTTTTTTAAAAGTTTTATTGTAAAAAGATCAACTTTTTCAGTATTTATAATTCCCAAGTAGAAATTCTGCGGCACGTTAATAGCCTAGAAAAGCGACAAATAACAATGTTTGATCTATTTTGAAGTTTATTAATGTATTTTCACTGTGAAAGTGAACCAGAATATACAAACAAGCTCCTGTAATTGTTTTATGATAAAAACTTAACTATGTGTGATCTCTGGGTCTCAATTTATACATATTAAATTCATAATAATATTAATATTATTAAAAACATTTTTGTTTAAGTCCACAGCTGCTGATAATGACTAAAAAGCCTCTAGGAAATGTATAAAAATCTTCCTCTAAAAACACCCAAATATCACTAATGTTTTTCCTCAGTGTAGGCTACCCTCTGAAGAGCGGTGAGGGGTGGCTTAGGAGTAGAGGGGGTTGCGCTACGCTGGGTGGCAGCGGTTTTTGGCGCCTCACGCATGCATGCGCTGCATTCATCAACGCAGAGTGGCGTTCGCTCCTCCGCCTTTTCCCCCCACCGTCTCTCCTCAAACCGGAAAACAAAACGGATGAGAATGAAACGATGCCAGAAAACCACAAAGCAGAACTCAAAATGAAGCAATGAGGGACAGATGCAGCAGCTAAGAGGGATACAGAGAAGAGAATGCAACTAAGAGTTGAACAAGAAAACCTTTTCTTTTTCAGGCGACTTTCAAATACCTAGAATTATTTTCAAAAAACCTATTTTCAAATAAAATGTTAAATTAATAACCAAAATTTATTTTTTAATAGAAATAATAAGCCTTGAAAATAAATCTATAAGCTGTATATTTAAATTGTTGTACTTTCAAAATCCTTAATGACAACGTTTACAAGATTTTACAAGCGCAGGAAGTACGCTTCCAAAATATTGTTTCGTAATTGTCCCCTATACCAGGGCACCCACCCCAGGGACCGCCTTAAAGTTCAACTTTGACAGCTGCCCCTCATCCCAGGCAGAATCTCTTCATCCGCGGGAAGCTGGCGAACGTGATGTTGTCGAGCATATAAATCAGATTTTTGGTCCGAAAAGCGGTGCCGGACGTTGTTGCCTGATGAAAAGTCGCGACAAAAAGCTTCTGTTGTTTGTCCCCACTCGCTAGAATTTCCCCCTGCCCACACTTTTCACTCCCTGCCAGCCCCGCGCCCTCCCATCATCCCATCTTGCTGCAAAAGCCACGAAGAATTGATGGCCACTTCAGAGACAATGACGACGACGACGACGGCGGCGGAAAATGCTCAAAGGGGCACAGGCAGAAAAAAATATTTATTTTCAGGGGTTTGTTGTATGAAAATTGGGTTCATTTTCTTATAAAGAAAATATAGAAAATATTTCTAAAATTAAGAATTTAATTTAAAACCAATTTTGTAACTTTAAGTAAGCTTCTGTTTAAATCTTGTTTGACTTTAAAAGCTTATTTCTTCTCTCAGGTACCTAGATTTCTTTCTCTGCACCGCAAATTGCGTGTCCAGCTAAGCCCCATACCCTCCCCCTACAGTTTTTCCACCCTCTTTGCCCCCGCTGCTGTTGCAGCTTCTCTTCTTCTTTGGTTGTTTGCCCGGCGAGGCGTTAAAATGTTTGTTTGCATTAATTTGCAGCAGACGACAACGACGATGGCGATGATGGTGGTGCTGGTGGCGATGATGGAGGATCAGGAACGGGTGTCCTCAGCAGCCTATATCCTGACAGCGATGAGCTTACCAATTAGCGCTTTTTGGGGGGTGAGGAGGGACACCCAATGTAGGCGTGGCATGTGTCAAAAACTGCGCCTTCGTAATGCCCGCGATGCGTTTGAAGCGAAAGTTTAACAGCCATTTTTGAGGGGCATGGGAGAAGATTTTTGGAAATAGTTTTGCTTCCAAAAACGGAAGAAGAAGAATTTTGGCAAAAGGAATTTTCGAAAGCCAAGCAGACAATATTTTAGATAACAGTGGAGGCTTTATAAATGAGAATTGATTAATAAGGAAGTAAAATTTAATACAACTTTTTTTAGATAGAGAAGGTGGAATATGCTAATGATTTGCTCTTAGAAACAGATACTAAATATTGAAATTTGTAAGTATATATAAAATAATTACCTTTTAATAATTTAGGCAATATATTTATAATTATTTAACTATTTCAAATAAGGCTAAAATACAGATTTTAAGACATGAAAGTGAAGAACCCGATTTTTAGATAATTTGTTTGATGTTGAAAGAGGAAAAAACGTTATAAAACTTAAACAAAAATTTAATTATTATTTAATAAAATAAAACTAAGATTTTATAAAGTTTTTGTATCATTTAAATTATGAAAATAATATCTTTTAAACAATCCTAAGGGAAAATCACTAGCACAACCTATTTAAAATGAAATTAATGAGTTTTTAATTAATTTTTCCATAATTAACTTATTAGTTTAAATATTATAACGAAATTGTTAATCAAAAGTTTTATTTATCCAAGTAAACCTATATATATCTCTATATTCGTCTGCCTTGGGGGCGTGGCCTGTGCAATTCCTAGGCAACTGAAATTCCTGAGATTTCCAGTCTCCTAACTCTTGGGAGAAGACGAATTTAAAGCCTTGGCCGGGAAGTATGCTACACATTTCTAGGCTCAAAATGGGGCAAGGTGGAAAATAGATATGGAAAGGTGAGAGGGGAGGGAAACTACTATCCTATATATGTGCTATATGTGTGCGTGTGCACTTCAAACACTTGCGAAAATGTTAACCTAGCCAGTTTTCGTCTGCTCTCCTCTATTTACATACAAAATTTCCCAATTATGCAATCATTCAACTTGATTTGGCTTGCTTTTCTTGACTGATTTTCCAAGAGGAAAATTGCAAGAATAGTGGGTTGGGGGGGAGGTAGGTGAAGTGTGCTGGAGCTGAAGCAGGCAAATTAATTGTTAACTTTAAGCAAACAACAAACGCAATCAAACGTGGAGCAGAGCACCAAAAAAAAAAAAAAGAAAATTTATATAAGAGAAAAGGAAAACGAAAGGGAAGAGCGCTCAAGGAAAGGGAAATAAAATTAAATGTTTCCCGAGAAACGACACAAAAGGCAAACAGTAAATGCGCAGAAATCGCAGAGGTTACATTTATATATACTATATATATATATATATTTCAGCACCCCCTTCAAAATCCCTTTTTCCCCGGGATTTCCCTTCTCAATATCCCCAGCCTTTGGCAACGCTTCACTGAAGTCCCAGATTGAAGCATAAAGCGCAGCTCATAAAAGGCGAGAGAAAACGAGAACACTGGGTTAATACTCTAAAGGTTTTTATGGGAAAAGAATTACCAGAAGAAGGAAAACTGCATTCAAGTCAGCAGGAAAAAGAATAGGTATTTACATTTATAGTTTTGTCAGGTGATTTAATAAAAATCGCTGTGAAATATAATTTTTAGAAATATAAACAGAAGTTCACGAACAATTTTAATTGCAACATATCCTTTCACTTGAATTTGAATAAGTTTAATATTTATTTATTGCTTCTTTTAGGTTATTTCACTAAATCTGTGTGAAATATATTATTTAGAAATATAAATAGAAGCCAAGAAAATATTTTATTAAATAAATTTGTATATTTATGTTAAATTTATACTTCATATCAGCTTGAACCCATATAACATAGATTTTTTTTCTTAATTTGGAAGAATAGATTTATTTATGAGTTAACTTCCCTTAAAACCTTAAATTGGTCTTTAAATTGAAGCTACAGAACTATTTTTTAAGTGATTTTGTATCTTTTACTTTGGATCCATATAATTTGGAGGTTTTCTTAAAGAAAATTCACGTTTCTTACTCAAAATATTTAACAGATAGAGAAAATTAAGAGTTAACTTTATCTTCACAACTTAAACAATTTTTTATTTGTAAAGTATTTATCTTACACTGGAATTTAAATTACTTTCAAGCTTATAACCATATAATTCGGATACTTTTTTTTATAAAAAACTCATTTCTTAACCCTGATTTTCGAAATAAATATATTCAACAATTAACTTCTACGTAAACCCTTCTTAAATTACTTTTTAATTTAAAAAAAACGCTCCAAAAATAGTTTCTCTGATGTACGAATAAATTCCATGATCGAGAAGACCCCACCCACAATTTCAAGGTAACTCATACCTCAATGTCTCCCCAACCCTCCGCCTCCTCCACCTTAGAGAGTATTTAAACACGAATATTTTCGGCAAACTTACCTTCGAACTTTTCATATGCAGCGAAGCTTAACTTTTCCGGTACATAAGATGAGCCGCGACGCGAACTGGTGCCCGTTCCAACTCCACCGGCGACTCCTCCTCCGACTCCTCCTCCAATTTCTGGGTTCTGGGTTGCCAGCAGCAACTGCGACGATGTCGGCGTCGTGGCCAGAAGCGTTGTCTCCTCGGCCAGAAGCGGGGTATTGGCATTCGGTGTGGAGCTATTGCCCGCCGACGATTTCTCGACCGTGAAGCTGGCGACCTTCTTGAGCACATTGCTCGACAGATGATGGGGCGTTGTCGGCGTCCCAAAGCCAGGTGGCGGTGCTGGCAGGGGTGCCGTGTCATCCTCCACATCCTCCGCAGCAGCAGGAGTAGCAGCAGTAGCAGCCGTGGCAGCCGTAGGATTCGTTTGAGACTGCACAGGTGTTTGAGATGATTTAAACGAAATTATAACAGTTGATTGCGTTTCCAGCGACGAGGAGGATGTTGCTGCTCCCGTAGCTCCTGTAGCTCCTGCGAATGAATGAAGGAATGACGAGGCGATGGCATTAGCTGGATAAATTTGTATAGAATCTGCCGTCCATATATACTATAAATATATATATATACTCCTCTCCCACGTTCTGTTCTGACTTGCTTCGGTCCACAAAAAATTGAAGATAAATGTATTCAGTCAGCGCATAAGTCACTCTCCATAATTACTGGTTAAATTGTAGAATTTTCGGCAAACATTTGCCAATCATTTATCATTTCTACAGGCTCTGGGGGAATTTTTCAATATTGAAATTGGGTTTTAAGAAGCCTGAGAGATTTTTCGATTATTTTATGGATGCTGGATGGGCTTACAAAATTTATTTGATATACAAATAAATTCACCATCTACTTCATTTGTTGTTCAAATTATTATATTTAAATTTTACTTAATATTGATATGATTTGTAGCCTTCTAACATATTTTTAGCATTCTGGAATTGTTTTAAAATTACTTGAAATTTATTCCGAGAACTTTTTTTATGAGTTTTACCTATTTAATGCCTTTTAAAGTGTGTAAAATAAATATTTATTACTCCTAGACATAATCTTTATCAATTTAAAATATTTTATAAACTCGAAAATTGCTTAAATATTTTTTAAATTTATTCCGCGTTACAATTTGTAACTATTAATTTTCATAGTGTCTGAAATAGTTTTTAAATAAGTTAAACTTCACTCTGTTTCCCTTGTTAAATTTAAATATGAATTAAATTTTTTTAAATATTTTAAAAGAATTTAAAAAAATGGACTCCTGTATTTAATTTTTACATATTTTATAGGTTGTTAAGTCTCCTGAAATTCTAAAATAACTTAAAATTTCTCTCGTTACTCCTAGACATATTTTATATATATTTAAAATGATTTTTTATATGTACTCATATACATATTTTCTAGTCTTATATTTTTTTTATATTACTCAAATTTACTTCCAGATAAAATGTGTATGATATATCGTGTTATATTTCCTCTATTTCTACTAGACAAATTCTGTACTAATTAAATTCATTCTACAATGTTTCAAATCGTTTAAAAATTACTCAAAATCCACTCAGTTACCCTCGAATTGTTTACTCTTTAAAAATTCACCCCACTTCAGGTCAATATTCAAATTATTTACACTCATTAAATCGAAATTCATGCACAGCAGCCTCGTAAAAAATTGCCTAAAATAAGCATATAATTTTTCTAGTGCATTAAATCTTGCTCGGCCTCCCTCCTCCTGCCAATCAGCTTGTGTACTTTCAGGCGGATCCTTGATTTTGGGAATTTTTATGGTCCCTCCACTCCGATTGAGTAGACCCTGCGGAGCGCTTATCGCGGGCCATCATCATTGACTGTGTACCCAAGTGGTTATGATGGGCTCCGGCACCGCTTTTCCGCTTTCCCTCTCTCCAGCTTTTCGATTTGGGTGGAAAAAGTCCCGCGTGTATCATTCTATATAACATGATTTAATTAAAATTTAAACTTTCGTTTTTTTTTTTGTTTATTTTTTGCGCGCTGCGTTTTTCGGGGGCTCCCCAGCGGAGCCGCAATGGGGATTCACACACAAAGTCAGGAAAAGAGGAAGCTGAAGCCGAGCCTGAAGCGCCAGTTTCCGGCCAACATTTTGTAAACAATGAAGACGTGTTTGCAATTTTTAAGTTTTTTACAAATGTTTTTTGTTCTCGACAGTCGTGTATTTTTTTTATGCATTTTTTTTTTGTTGTATTTTGAGCTCTTCTGGGTATTCGCCATATAGCCGGCACAAGCCAGAGGCCCGAAAAAAGCAGCGAACCATGTTCGCCTTTTGTTTATTTTTTGTTTATCGAGCCGAGCGAGTTGGGTGAACGCAATTAGGTGAATTTTCCGAGCAGGGGGAGGGGATTCAGGGGCACTTTAGCCGGGGCAATTATATATTTAAAATATCATGTGGGAGGCGGAGGAGCACGAGTCCTTGCATAAATGTGCCAATAATTACTTTCGGGTCCTGCTTTTGTTAATTCTTTTTTTTTCGCTTTTCACTTTTCTCTTTTTTTCATCACTTTTCTCGCATTTTGTTTAAAGGCGCCGCTGATCGGATCAGTTTTTGGGGAAAACAAAAGAGAGTTGGTTGAGGAAAAAGTAAGGGATGCTGTTGCTACATGAGTTAATTAAAAAACTTTGTATCAAGGTCCTGCCCAAACCCTTTTTTTGGAAGGTCCTCTTGGGTTCTCTTATTGAAAGAGGCTTGAAAAGTCATAGGATGTATCTATGTCAAGTAATTGCAGATGGTCAAGAGGGTAGGGAATAAGGAAGGGGATTTAATTATTAAATTAAACATTATTGTGGGCTAATTGTATAACATATTAATTGTAATATTTGTCGAGAGTTGTAAAAAATTCATAGAGTTTGAAAGCTTTTAAAAAACGTGCCCAAAAACTATGCTTAAAAAATATACATCATAAAAATAACAAATTAAAGTGCTATTTTATAATTTTAGACATTTTTTAAAGTCATTTTGAGCACTTAGTAAATTCTGTGAAATATTTAATTCTCTAAATAAAAATTTCCAAAAATTTTCCTTACATTTTCTTTAAATTCAAACCAAATTAAACCTAATTTTGAATTCCTATTTAGGCCTAGACTCTACAAGCTGTTTTCAAGCTGTTCTCTCTATTCTAATTTTATTTCTCGGAACATCACCTCCCTGGAGTATAAAGACCCTTCAATTTTTAAGGGAAGGTCAGGTGAGGAGGGGTGGTTAAGCAAACACTCAAACCTACAGTTTGGCAAGCACTTCTGTGCTGCCCGTGTTTACCTTTGAAATTGGCGCAGAGCGAAATAAGCAACAAGCAAAAATCCTCATAACAAAAAAAAAGGACAAGCTTTTAGACAGTTTTCCAGCTCAGTTTTTTTTTTCTTCTTCCTCTTTTTTACTGACTCAAGGACCACTCAGTAGAGCACACACATATGGCTACAAGTGTGTCACAACAAACAAGGCGAAAAACTAGGGAAAACTGGGGGTTGAATTGCTAATTTCAACTCGAAATATTGACAGCTTTAAGATATTTTAAACTTTATAATGCTATTAATTATAATGGTTTAATTTAATGTGTAAATTACATGCTATTTTCATGTATATTTAAGCTCGAACACCTTTAAAATTGTGTCATATTTCATCATACAATTTTTTCTTTTGTTTAAAATGTTAATTATATGCATATGCCGCAATGCTGCTGATTTGATATTAAATTCTTTTTTGAATACATTTGGCAGAGACTTTAATAATGCAATAATAATAAATGCAAAGCCATTATTTAAACATTAAAATGATGGCTTTAATAAGAGTGTTTTTTTTTTGGGGAGTAGTGCTAATTTTATATATTTAATGGGGATTTCTAAGCTTTATGTATAAGTAATTATATTTTAAGGTCTGTTTAAATAATATTTGTAGTTTTTATTGTAGTTTATTTATTAATTATCCTGGCCGAACAAGACTTTTTAAATATTGCGCCAGTCACAATCACAAATATAAAGACTCTGATTCAAAGTCTTTTAATTAAAAAGAACTGAATTATACATACTTATCTATATATATTTATTATGTATAAATATATTTTTATTCAACTTGAAATCTCCCTTTCAATATATATAAATATATATATATAGCTTAAGTCCTATCCCCTAGACCCAACGTTTTCCTCCTTTAATTTCCTTCTCTTTTCAATAATTATTAACTATTTTCTCACCTGTTTCATTGGGTGTTCCTCCTGTTGCTACCAACGCACCTGTTGGTGTCTGGCTAACGGCGGCTGCAAATCGTGATGATAGATTCTGGAGCTCCACCTTCTTGGCCTTGGACACATTGAAGAGCTCTCCATTGGCCAGGGGCGAGTCGGCCAGGCGTGTTACTCCTGTTCCCGTCGGCGTACCGGCCTCCATGCTGCCCGGCGTTAGGGGCGTGCCCGATCCACTGCCCAAGACTTGGGCCAGCTTCTTGCTCAACTGCAGAGCCATGAGTTCGTCCGGCGAACTCTCAGCCGGGCTATTGGGTGCTACCTGGAGATCGGTATTAAGCAATATAGCCGGCTCAGCCTCCTCGACTTCCTGCAGATCATTGGCTATGCTGAGGTAAGTGACCCGGGTTAAGCTCAGGCAGGCCAACTTGTCGGCTCGACAGCGCCGCTGCAGCTCGGCCACAGCCTTGGCGGTGCCCGGCGATAGGGTGTCCACCGAAGTAACACTTATTTCGCTCAGTGGACGATCACGCTTAAATGGCGGCACAGCTGCCGTCTCCCTCACTTTGGGTGCACGCAGGGGGGGCAGTGGCGACGGGGGCACGCTTAGCTCCTCGTCCACGGGATCTGTGAAGAGGGAATCATTGCTTGAACAACTGGTGCACAGCGACCTCCGGTCGTAGGGATAATGATGATGATGATCGCAGTGATGGCGGTGACAGTTTCGACTTGAATGGTGGTGATCTTGATGATGCTGATTGGGATGCTGCTGCTGCCGCTGGCTGCCATGGGTTAAGGTGTCGTTCGAGGCGTAGCAGCAGTCGTCGCTGCTGCAGTTGTGGTACTCTAAGGAATCGGTGTAATCCAAACTGACCAAGTCGTCTTTAAGTTCGGTAAGCGATAATATAGAGGAAATAGAGACAGACAATCGAGATGAACAGAATGAGAGAGTAGAAAGTTGAAAGGTTAAAGAGAAACGATGTCTTAAAGGGTGTGGCAAATCATTAGGGGAGCTAGACAGAGGAAATTATGGATCTATTGGCAAATATAGAGATTTGAAATGAGGGTTTATTTATTTATTTTAACTAAAAAGTATGTAAAGAAAAGGTTAAAAAATACTTAAAATCTTCTAGCCCCAGTTTTTGTATTTAAAAAAATGGTTTATATAAATAATTTAACATTATATATAATGAATTTGTTCGCCATAATTGGAAATATAATTTTTATTAATGAATTTGAAGAAAAAGTTGTAATAAAATTATATGCATAATAACGAGATTTTTATTCTTTATTTTTTTTTTAATAGAAGACTAGAATTGAATTTTTTAATATTTTTATAAAGAATTAATTTTTTTATAAAGAATTAAACTGTATTTGTTAGGAAAATTTGATATAAATAACATCAGTTTTATACTCATAGATTTTTAGCCTTAGTTTTTGTATACCAGAGAGGCAGAACGAAATATTTGAACTTTGTTTATCAAGTTAACAAAAAAAAATTGTATAGCTGTTATATCCTTTTGTTTATATTAGAAAAGCAAAATAACTATTTTTTATATTTAATAAAAAAAAAGTTTAATAATTTTCTTACTTTTCTGAAGTAAAAACTAAAATATAAAAGCGAAAAAATTAAAAAACAAAATCACAGAAAATAATATTTAATTATCCTTTTCGATGTCTTCAACCATTAAAATATAGTTACCGATATTTTAAGTGCATGAATTTCCTATAAACTTCCAGATTAATGCCAAAAAACAAGTGCGATGAGCTCGCCGCTCAAATATTTCGATTTAAATAAAGCCGTCTGCCCCGACTGCGGCTCGAATGATTTATTTGCCATTAATGCACGGCGGGCCCATCGCTGGCTCATTCACAAAAATGCGACATGTGTGTAAGAAATAATAATTAAACAAAAGTAAATAAAAACAAGGCGCCACTGGAAGTCGAAAGCCGAGTAAAAAAGAGAAAAGAAACAGAGGGCGAGAGAGCACGAGAGTACGAGAGCGGAAAGAGGAAGCTCTCAGAGAGACCAAACTGGAAAGCCGCAAAATTATGAAAATCTATATGGTAAAATGGTCAAGAAAGAAAAGCACGGAAAAAAGGTGTGTTTTCCATTGGCTAAATGAAAATGAAAAGGGGGAAAAGGTTAGAGAAAATCCCCTCCGCGCACAAGGTAAACAAAGGAAATGGTACAAAACAGAACTGAAAACTGGTTTGGTTATGGGTCACTCTTCAGGGAAACCAAAAAAAAAGAGACTAGAAATATGCGTTGGCGTCACTTGGGTCCCCTCTTCCCCACTTCCCGCACTTTAAATTGTTTAATTAAAGCAAATTGAAAGCAAAACAAAAGCCGAAACCCGGAGATGAACCGCGATATAACACGAAAAAAGGTACTCCGAGATAAAAACGAGAAAACACAGTAAAAGGGAGAGAAAAAGAACACCGCTTAAACACCTGTAGATTGCGGCCGTTGTTAATTGCTAATTGCATTTGTCAGGCACTTTTCCTTCTAGGCACCAGAGACACTACACTCTCTTCACTTGTCACTTTTCACATTGTATTTTCAGCAGCATTTGCTTTTCCCTTTATTTTGTTTTATTTTAATTTTTGTTTTTCTTCTAGCGTTGTTTTCAAGTTGTTACGATCGGGAGTTCAAGCGTCAACTGGTTTGTGGGAGAGCTTGGAACTAAAAACCCAAACAGCGTGGAAAGAGCCGCTGGAAAGCCGCTCAGAGAGAGGCGGACAGAAAGAGGTGCACTATGGGGCCAACGACCAATTTGTGTGGCATTAAATAATAATTTGAGAACGAAGCAACAAACTTTAGTTCCGTTTTTTGAATAGTTTTTATCATTGCAAAAGGCAGATATTTAAGAAAAACGAGCGTGGTCTCATAATTTTTTTAAGAATTAAATATTTTTCAGTGTACAAATTTTTATTTTTAACTTCTATTTTAATATGATTAGCATTAAAAAAAAATAATATTAAAAAAAATATTAAAAATTGTGTAAAATTTTTCATTTTACAATAATTTTTTCAAGCCAAATTACATTATTATTCCTATGCATATTACATGCGGCCAATCACATGCAACATTCTGTGATTCTGCTCCCTAACTTGCGCAGAAACAAATTAGGAGGGTTGGGTTTTCTGCCATATGACTTTAAAGAATACAGATTTAATATACCATAACAAAAAATTTTATTATTCGCTGCCTTTGCCGTTTTTTATGTCAAAGAACTCAATAATCCCCAGAAGTAAGGTTAGATCCTTAAAAGTTTAATTTCACCGAAAGTGCGCAAAAGTGCACTTTTAGACTTTCAGAATATAATGAGAATTTAATGTTCTACAACATAGAGCTAGTTTTAGAAGTGGAGAGAGCTGGACTCACTTTGTAGCTCAATGTTAATATAAGAATACACTATTATTTTTTAAATTTTTTATGGTTACAAATTTTAAAAGTTTACAGCGAAACAAGAGGATATTTCTACAGTTAAGACCCTTAAACATATATTACAAACATCTATAAATAAGATTGCATCCAAAAAGTTCCACTTCATTCGGGATTTTTACATTTTTTCGACATTTAAAACTTGCACAATAAGTAAGCGATTTTACAGCGCTGGCATGTCGTTACAATAACAGCTGATTTAACAGTGGATAGCTTAACTCAAGTACGTAACATGACTGACGTATGTTTTTTAAGTACATTCCAATTTAAAAAAAAAAATTTATTTAACAACTTTTAAAAAATGGTTTTTGGCCACATAAGGTGGTCACTGGCCCCATAGTGAGGTGGCGAGAACTGGAGACAAGCAGGGTGAAAGAGAGGGAGAGACAGCAAGAGAGCGTGGACCAGAGAACAGAGAGCAATATGTATACTTTTGTTGGTGTCTTAAGCTCGAATTACATGAAACGAAAGCAGAGCAGAAAACGTTAAGAGATCGAGAATATAATAATGACCGATGTTGGGAATACCTCTTATAATTTTTGATTCTCTTTGAAAGGATCCATAAAGTTGGATAAAGTCCACGATACCCAAAGATGTTTATTAAATATATAAAATGTCTAATGTCTTGAAGTTTTGAATAATAAAAATAAATAAACATATTTAAAAAATAAGGTACACATGTACAAAAATTATTTTTATAAAATCGATGTGGCATGTTTCTTAGATCTCTTATTTAAAGAAATAAATATTTAAGTCTATTTTATCATAGCTTTCGATTTTTTCTTGTTGTTTTTCAAAGGAGATCAAAATATTATATTTATTTGTAAACTTTAAATATTCATAAATTGAGTTTAAATTGACAAAAACTAACATAACTATGTAATTGTTACAATGATTAAAGAAATCATATAAAATATGACAATATGACCGCAGTGAGAAATTTACTGTCTTGCGAGTCAAAAATTAAAAATGTCGAATAATATTAAAAAAAATTAAATATTTATATCAAAATCTCAGAATTCACTTCCCTAAAATCAGTGTACCCTGTTTTTTTTAACTACAATTACTCATTAGGCAGCGCAGCAGCAGCGACGTTGGCGTCACAAATCGCATGTGTTTCTGTGTATTTTTTCGCAGAGGCTGAGCTTACCCGCAACCACTGTCACCGTTGTTAATATTTTCCTCTCACTGGATGCCCCAGACACTGTGGTTCTGAGCGATCGTGGCTCTGATGTGGCTGCAAAAAGCTGCTCAATGAACGCACAGTGATCATCATTGGGAAGCTGTGCTCCCCTCAGTTTTCTGGGTTTCGGTGAAGGTTTTTCGGTGGGTTGCTGGGTGGTTTGTTCGTTGGGTTCTTCGAAAGATTTTGATATTGCTGGCGGTTGTGGGGCAATTCGCCGTTTCTTCGGTTGCCTGACAGTTGGCATTATTTCCGGTGTTTGGTTGTCCTCCTGTAGGATTCCCATGGACTCTTCGTCATCGGGATTATCAGAAGGAGGAGGGGACCATGGGCACAGCCCTTGGGTTAGGTTGCAGTGATTCTCGCTATCCGCTTCTTGTTTCCGTTCCCGTTGCGGGTGCTGCTGCTGTTTCTTCAATCTCGGCGGCTTCGCAGGCGCTTTTCAAATAATAAACATATTTTGGCATACTTTCAGGCTGCAGATGCATTATACGCGAACTGTAAGCTATTCTACTCGAATGGAAATAATCGTTTTCTGCTATTTTTTAGCTGTAATTTTTTTTTTTGCAGGAATATCTCGAAAGGGTTGCTTGTTTTAAGCAGTTTAATATCTTAAATCATACATTAAGTTACGCCTAATTTTGCATTTTTGGGGAATTTTGAGAAAGATTGTTGGAAAATGTATAAAAGATTGATATTTAAACGAAATGCTACTTGAAAATGTTTTTTCCGGAGCCTCAAATTGGGTATAAAAAGAATTGTTAGAAAATTTAGATCTGTAAGTAATGTTTCGTTATTTGAAGCAAATTCGATGTACTAATCGATATTTTTACTTTGTCGATAATTTTTTTATCGGAAAACGTATCGTCTTATTATATTTTAAAATATTTTGTAATATTAATTACCAATAAAGATAGTATTATATAAAAGCATTCGAAAATGGCATCCTAATTATTATTTTAATTATTGAATTTCTTTTTTATTTTTCTATCTAAATTAAAGTTTACCTAAAACCTAACATTATGCAAAAAAAATCCCATAAAATCTCAACAATTTTCAAAACGAGTTCCCAGACTTGATGGAATTTACACGCTCAATTATTGCAATATTATAACAAATTGTAAACAACATTAAATAGTTGTTAAAACTACACACTACACACACACACACACATAGACAGGCAGGAGGGGGGAGTGAGAGGAGGTGGCGATAGAGATGAGTGAGTTTACAACTTTACATGGGAATGTACAAGCAAAACTATTAAAACTAATTGCCATAAATATTAGCGGCCAGCCACGTGCCATGCCAAAAAACTTTTCCACTGTAATGTGGCTCCTACTCGTCCCTACACTCACGTTGTGCATTAGTGGGTGTTAGACGTGTGTGTGTGTGTGTGGGAGTGGGTGTGCGGGAGTATGTGCCTGGATGTGGGCGCTTAATTGAGCACGTTGCCCTAACTCCGCCACAGGCTGCAGTTTCCCAGAAATAAGCGAAAAAATAAACTAGAAATCGTAAGCCAAAACTCAGCAATGGTGGAGAAGCGCCTGCCTGAATCCGCCCACAACCCACTTCCGCCCCTTTTAGCCATCCCCTTGCCAACGGCCTTTCATAGTTCGAGTCCTGCTCTAGGATATTTGATTTAATTTGCAGAGTTTGTGTACATGAAATGTGTATAAGGTATTTCTTTAATAAATATCTAACATTGCTTTTATATGTCTTTATTAATGGGCTATAAAAAATGAATGCGACTAACTTCCCCCTCCTGGAAAGATATAAATCACTAATTTATTATTTTATATTTAATTTATTTGAGGCTTTCAAAGCGATAAGAGTTCCCGGGTGGCGGATTTCATATCGGTCAAAAGTGTGTAATTTTAGGTGAAATAAAATAAAATACATTAAATCAGTCTGCAAAGGGAATTGTAACATGAATTTGAGATAATAAAGTTCATTCATTCATAAAAAATTCTAGAGCAGTTGTGCAATCCTTCTGAGTTCCATAAATTCCCACAATAGAATACGTTTATCAAAATCTTCCCCTTATCTTATTTGTACAGATAAAAAATCAAATTGTGACAATTGTTTTTTGCAGATATTAAGGATTTGGGGCTTGATAAAACATATTTATGGTCTATGTATTACGCCATGCAAGTCTACTCCAAAGTTTTCGTTTGAAAGCTCGCCAGAAGTCTTGATCAGTCTTCAGGGAGCTGGGTAGCAGTCATGTGGCGCTTCGGAATACTTCTTTGCCTGTTAATTGTGCCTTCTTCAGAGGGTCAAGACAAAAGGGAAGTGTGTACTCTGCTGATGATGTGTGACAAAATCGATGAGGTCAAATCGGAAGTGGGTGCTGTGAGGTAAATAAAATAATACAAAACAATTTATGGCTCTTTAAAGCGAACCGTTCTCCGTAGGGAAAAGCAGGAAACCCAGAACCGGATCTCGTTAAACCAGACATTAATTCTCGAAAACCAATCAGACATTTTGAGACAACAAACGCAGATCTTGGAGCTTCAGTCCCACATCCTGGAGGGATTGGCATTGTCTGGAAGCAAACCGTACCCCTCAAGCTGTGCGGATGTTTCGAGGGAGACCAAGCTCCTGATTCGCGTGCCTGGGTTCAGTGAGGATCCCTTTGAGGTGGCCTGCGATCAGCGGAGTCGGGGAGGCGGTTGGACGGTTATTTTGCGCCGGAACGATGGCAGCGAGGACTTTTACCGCGGATGGGAGGACTACAAACATGGATTTGGCCAGCTGGGCAAAGAGTTCTTCCTGGGATTGGACAAAATACACGCGATGACGAATGACCAGATCCAGGAGTTGCTGGTCCTTCTGGAGGATCACGACGGCGTGAAGGCATATGAGCTGTACGATGACTTCAGAGTCGGACCCGAGAGTAACAACTACACCCTGGAATCGCTGGGCTTTGCCTCTGGGGATGCCGGTGATTCACTCAATCGGCAACTGGGCATGATGTTCAGCACCAAGGATCGGAAAAATGACATTAGAACAGATGACGTTGCATGCGCAGAAAAGTTTACTGGGGCCTGGTGGTACGCATGGTGCCACGATAGGTAAGACACTCTTTTGATAAGGTTTAGATACAGTTTACTTTAAATTTCCTCTCAATTAGCAACTTGTGTGGCGCTTATGGCGATAATGAGTTTGGAAAGGGAATAAACTGGAACACTTTCAAGGGTCACTACTACTCACTGAAGCGAGCGGTGATGATGATCAGGCCAAGGACTTCTGCTATTAACTGATCTGAGTCCAAGCCCCCTTGAAATTGGGTATATCAACTGTTATTGTCAACTTTAATTTATTAGTATGCTGACAAGTTAATAAATTAAATAAATAATATTAATATAGAAATTTTATTTATATTTTGCTGTCATGCAGAAAAGAGTTCCTTACTGTCAAGTCGTAATATTATATCAAATCTATCAGAAATAAAGCAGATAGGAACTTCTCAGAATGATGGCCTATCGCTCCGGGAGGTTTATATTTCCGTATAGAAAGATAGCGTTTGATCAGTCTATAAAGAGACCTCCTGGCATCATGTTGGGTCTCGGAATATTATTTTTCATCTTGGCTCAAAGTTCTTCTGTTCTTCAGAACCAAAAGGATGTTTGCAACCTCTTATACATTTGTGACAATGTTTCGGAGTTGAAATCGGAGGTGAACGCAGTGCGGTAATAATTTAAACAAATAGGAAATAAATACTAGAATAACAAAATCTTCTGATGGATCAGTGAGGAGCAACAACACCAGACCGAGATTCTAAAAGGAATAACAGTGTCGGGCACCCTGTCGTACCCCTTAAGCTGTGCAGAGGTCTCTAGGACCACCAAGCTCCTGATCCGCGTTCCTGAGTACAGTGAGGACCCCTTCGAGGTGGCCTGCGATCAGCGGAGTCATGGCGGTGGCTGGACCATCATTTTGCGACGGAGCGATGGCAGCGAGTACTTCTACCGCGAATGGCAGGACTACAAGCACGGCTTCGGTCGGCTGGGTCAGGAGTTCTTTTTGGGTCTGGACAAAATCCACGCTATGACCACATCAGAGCCACAGGAGTTGCTGGTCCTTCTGGAGGATCACGACGGAGTGAAGGTATATGAGCTGTACGATGACTTCAGAGTCGGACCCGAGAGCAACAACTACACCTTGGAGTCGTTGGGCTTTGCCTCTGGGGATGCCGGTGATTCGCTCAGATATCAACAGGGCATGATGTTCAGCACCAAGGATCGAAAAAATGATATAAGAACAGATGGAAATGAATGCGCAATAATGAGCACAGGTGCCTGGTGGTATGCTCAATGCCGCGATAGGTAAGGGTCCTTAAGTAAAGGTTTTTTAATCTGATTAACACAAAATTCTCATTAGCAACCTGTGTGGCACATATGGAGACAATGAATTCGGAAAGGGCGTGGCCTGGAAGGCTTTCAGAGGATTGGATTACTCACTCAAGCGAGCCGTGATGATGATCAGGCCGAGGACTTCGGCTCTTAATTGATATTGAGAGGGGAAAGTGGCAATTATAGCTTATTTGTGTTAATTAAACATAAAACAATTATAGCTTATTTGTGTTAATTAAACATTTGTATGCTGTTGTATAAATAAAATTTATAAATATATATAAACAACATGAAAAGTAGTAATAGGGATGATTGTAACATCTGTAACTCTGTGTGTTTTCCTTTGAAATTAAATTGTTAAATTAATTTCATTTGTAAATAATAAGTTTCAAAATAAAAATACATAAAGAAAGTCTATTTGAGAAGCACTTAGTTTGTGTACCTAACTGTAGGATCCTGTGTTTGCTCTTAATTGTTATTATCTCCCTGATGACTGAAGTTTATTATAAATAAAATATGTATTTTGCTTAGACATCCTAAGTGCTGTTAAAATGTAATTTATTTAATTAGTTTTTAGGGCAGAGTTCCATTTAATTTGGAATGCTCCTTTTTTTTACTTTAAATTGTTTTAGAAGCCCAAGTATGGACTCTTTTACAGATGTGGAAGTGAAATCGGTGAAGATACATACAAAAGATACATATCAATTATATCATAGTTCATTAGGACTATTTGACGATTTGTTTTTTACTTAAATCAAATTTTTGTATGGCCTACGTGACTTTATAAATCATTGAAAATTATATTATGACTAATTTTCCAAGAAAAATCAATGCCGGAAAAAATATGTAATTGAACAATTTAATTTATTTGAGGCTATCGTTGCGATAAGATTTCTTTATGGCTGCTCTTATATCGGTCAAAAGTGTGTCAAGTACACAAGATCAGATATCAGAATCTTATCTTGCATTAGCTGCCAAACTGGGGTTAATACTGTTCATTACCCGAAGAAAGTATTATAAAGATTTAAGTAATTGTGCAATCCTGGGGGTATCATCAGTTCGCACAATGGAATAAGGTTTTATTTACTTCCTATCTGAATTTACTTCCTATCTGATTTCCACTTCTACGAAAACAAAGTATAGCACTTGTCTTTGGCGTATATTTACGATTTCCCGCTTGATAACAATTATTATATATCTCTTTACTACGCACTGAAAAGTTTTCGTTTGAGAGTTCGCCAGAAGTCTTGATCAGTCTTCAGGGAGCTGGGTAGCAGTCATGTGGCGCTTCGGAATACTTCTTTGCCTGTTAATTGTGCCTTCTTCAGAGGGCCAAGACAAAAGGGAAGTGTGTACTCTGCTGATGATGTGTGACAAAATCGATGAGGTCAAATCGGAAGTGGGTGCTGTGAGGTAAGTAAAATGATACAAAACAATTTAAGGCTCTTCATAACGAAACTCTTCCTCCGTAGGGAAGAGCAAGAAACCCAGAAACTGATATCGCGAAACCAGACATTGATTCTGGACAACCAATCAGACATTTTGAGACAACAAACGCAGATCTTGGAGCTTCAGGCTCAGATCCTGGAGGGATTGGCATTGTCTGGAACCAAACCGTTCCCCTCAAGCTGTGCGGAAGTTTCGAGGGAGACCAAGCTCCTGATCCGCGTGCCTGGGTTCAGTGAGGATCCCTTTGAGGTGGCCTGCGATCAGCGGAGTCGGGGAGGCGGTTGGACGGTTATTTTGCGCCGGAACGATGGCAGCGAGGACTTCTACCGCGGATGGGAGGACTACAAAAATGGATTTGGCCAGCTGGGCAAGGAGTTCTTCCTGGGATTGGACAAAATACACGCGATGACGAATTACCAGATCCAGGAGTTGCTGGTCCTTTTAGAGGATAAGGACGGAGTGAAGGCATATGAGTTGTACGATGACTTCAGAGTCGGACCCGAGAGTAACAACTACACCCTGGAATCGCTGGGCTTTGCCTCTGGGGATGCCGGTGATTCCCTCAGCGATCGGGAACTGGGCATGATGTTCAGCACCAAAGATCGACAAAACGACTTGAGAAATGGAGGCCTTTCGTGTGCAGTAGAGTATACTGGTGCCTGGTGGTACAAAACTTGTCATTTTAGGTAAGACTGCTGTGGCAGGATTTCGAATTTTTTTCTTAATATGGAATTCTGTTTTAGCAACTTGTGTGGCAGATATGGCGATGATGAGTTTGGAAAAGGAATAAACTGGTATCACTTTAGAGGTCATAATTACTCACTGAAGCGAGCCGCAATGATGATCAGGCCAAGGACTTCGGCTCTTAACTGAAATAATTACCGCTTTTCAGCTCTGAATTGTCAATTTCATTTAATTTAAGTAAATACACAAGACCACAATAATAAATGGCGAAAAGCAGAAAGATCTGGAAAAATCGACGTCAGCGTTTATTTCCCTTATTCGCGGAGTGAAAAATTACTTTAAAAAATGTATTTTCTATGTATAAATTAGTGACGCGAAAAGCTGTTTAGGAAAAGCCTTCCAACAAACAAAAAAATAAGTGACGACCATTTGTTGTTTATTTTCTCCCCGTTTCGTTATGATTTTTCGCTGTTAGTTTTTGTGATTCTGGTCACTGCTCTCGAAAATTAAATGTAAACAAACAAGACAAAACCGCTCTCTCACGGGAAGTTGATGCTATTGACTGGAAATCTCTGAAAACTACTACTGGAAGTGGAAGTTGTAAAGACATTAAGCTATACCGAATTCCATGTACCCTATTTTTATACCCTGTAAATGCCGCGTATGAATGTTTACGAGGAGTTCCTGTATTATTTTTCCTTGAGCCTTGTACGATTTGTAGGGAGTTGGGTTGCGTTCGCCTTTCCTCTGCAGGCCTTCCCAGCTTGGCCGCCATGAATTATGAATTTATGCATTGAAAAAGGCCCCGAAAACAGCTGCGTGTGTGTGCGAGTGAATGAATTGGGCGCGGTTGGGGCAGAGGGAGAAGGGATCAACAGTCGGAAGCTATCATCTCTCATCGCTGAAAGGGAATTTTTGATACGAACCCTCTTCGCTTCCTCCCTCCCCGTTGCCGCGGCACGTTTAGGATTTTTCGTTGATTTGATTTTAGGCTTTGCCCCGCTGCAATGCCAAAAAGCTTCTTGCATTCGAAGGATGGATGGAGGGTGGGGGGGATGGGCCAGGCATCTCTTTTTCGCCTCTGAATTGCTTTTTGATATGCGCCTCAGCCTTGAGCGCGTTTTTCGCGACTTTGTCGAGGAGCGTGGAAAAACAGAAGCACAGAAAACACAAAAAAGAAAAGGCCATGGCAAATCTAGGGAAAACGTTTGCCGAGTTATTTTGGCTTAAATTTGAATGTATTTTATTTATATCCCATATAGAGTGTTTGAGAGAATTAGGAAAATGTCAGGGAACTTGGCTAAAAAAATTTATATCAAAAACTAACGTTTAAGCAATTGTATTTAATGATAATTTTGAAACTATACTTTAGTCAATGTAGTTTTATATATATTTCCAAAAATGTGTAGGGTTTTTTAGGTAATTTGAAAGATCTGTGAATATTGTTTTTCTTTACCGAATTTCAGGGAGATTGGGAAATATTAAATGGAAATAATTGCCAAGATGTTCAAAAAAATTAAAAATTAAATCCTATTCTTTTTATAAAAGTTAATAAAATATTTATGGGTCTTGCAGTTAAATTAACAAAGTGTTACAGCTTTACAAATATATATTTTTTATTTACCAAATAACCAAGAAAAGTAGTTTAAATATTTATTTCATATGGTGGATTCTCTTTATGGTGGATTCTTCTTTATATTATATTAAAATACAAGTTATTCACTTTTTAAAATTGTTCAATTTCTAATACTGACCAGGCCCAAGCAATTATCTTATAAATATTTAAGAATAATAGCTGAAATATTTTTTCTGAGGGTATATTCTTTCCATAAACATGTAAAAAAATATTCCCTATCAAATTTCAGATTAAAAAATGTTTTGTATTCCTAAAAAATAATTAAAATTATATTTCTTTTATTTCCTTTGGTGAGAAAATCCCCCAATTATCTAAAACGTTGCCTCAACTTTTTTTATATTTGTATCTGACTGAAGACCATACATATCAATCAATCGATGTTATATATTAATGGTTTGATTTTTAGCTGATTGAAAACCAAATATATCAATCAATAAAAGTCTGCCATTGTGGCATGCTTGATGGCTTCCTTCATTCGAAACTATTTCCGCCGCTAACAAGGGCATTAAGAGTTCAGTTTCGCGGATTGTAAACCCTTTATTTTTTCCCCGTGTTGAGTGATTTTTGTTTTCCCATGTTTTTTTTTGTTGTTTTTTTTTTGTGGGAAAAGTCAGACGCCTGCAGCTTTTGAACTCGACGCGTTTTTCTTATGGCTGTTAATAGACAGTCGTGAGTTTTTTGAAGTGGGTCGCTTTAGGATGCCTGTGTTTTCCTCCACCTCATTTTTCCCCTCTCGTACTTATTCAGTTTTCCAGCTTCGCTCAGTTGCTGAGTTATGACGGCGAACGTGCTTTTGAGCTTCTGTTTTTTGGTTGTGTGTGTGTGTTGCTTAATATTTTTTAAAGGGGGCAGCATCTTAAAGATTTCACATGAATAACTAAAATCTATAAATTTTTGATTTCACTTTGGCAAAAAACGGCACACACACAGGACAGAGATGAAGAAGAGCAACACTAAGTAGAAAATATTATTTTTCCAAGGCAGAAAATGCCAATAAGTTACAAGCAGCCAAAAAACTTGGAGAGTCTTGGCTTCGATGAGGGATGATATATAACAGGAGAGGGGGGAAAAGGTGCCCACAACAAGAACAACAACAACAACAAGAACAAAAATAAAAACAACATCAGCAGCAGAAAAGTGAAGCTCAAAAATTCAGAAAACTTAAGAGGTAGAAGAGAGGAGAAACGAAGGGAAAAATCGGAGGACTGAGCGTTGCAAAATTTCATAAAAAACTTCAATGGAAAGTTTTTTTTATTTTTTGCACTTCTTTCTGGCTAGCTTTTGTTGTAAAACTTCCGAAAAATTCTTATTTAAAGTCCGCTTAAATTGCAATAAAGTCGAAGTTGAAGAGAGTTTGAAAGACAGTGTGATTCAGTAATTTAGAGAAGAATAAATCAGGAATATATCGAATTTTAATACTTGCAATCAAATAAGTTTACTCACAAATATATTCTTGAATCAGTTTATTTAAATTATTATTTAAGAGTTAATCTTTTCTGAGTCCCCTTAAAATGCATTAAAATTAAGACAGTTTTGAAGTGCCAAATATCAATTGCAAGCAATTATCCTTTTAATTGTCAATTATTTCTTTCATCGAACTGTGTCAATTTTAATTGCTGTCATATCGAGTTTCTCATAAAATAACAACCACCAAAGAAAACCCTTTAGTTTATTTCAGCACTGGGTTGGTTGGTTGCTTTACAAATCTGAGACGCACTGTAGTCTGAGGCTGCAGAGTTCTATATTAAAACAAAAGTCCCCAAACAAAAAGTACAAAAAAAGAGTTGAAAAGCAAACGAAATCACAAGGAACAATAGAGGTAAAAAAATAAAAACTTGGCATATTGAAAACTGCAAGGGTCAAGCTTTGGTTGGGTAAAAAAAAAAAATAGGAAAGGCGGTTTTTCAGATATAGAAAAAACGCTGACAAACTGAATTTGATGCACAACAACAATATAAGAGCTAGTATAACAACAACAACAATAATAAATAAAGTAAAGTCCTCAACAAGGAATCAACAATATAAATAGCAATAACAATAAAAAAAGAAAAAAAGTGCATAGAGAAAAATGTAATCAAAATGGTTAAACAATTTATCGGATGGATATACATTTAGAATAAATAAATAATGGTCACATTATAATATATTTTTATATTGTATTAAAATTTTAATTGGGATAAAAAGTGTCACAAAAATTCCTTTAAAATGGAATGCAACTGAAACTTTAACTGTCTCATATATTTTCTAAGAAGTGTAAACAAATTAGTGTAATTTATCGATTTCATAAATAAAGTCGAATTTTAAAGGCTTTTTTTGCTTTAAAGAAAACAATTCACAACACCTTAAAGCCATTTTGTATATATTATAAAATATATTAAATATAAAAATATATTCAATAAATCTTGACTTTCTCAATTAAACAAATATAATACAATTTCGTTGACCCATTTAGGCTCGCATTTTTCTCCGTGCATTGCTGTGGAGAACTTGGAAATTGACTTACGAAAATCTATTTGCTCAGCAACGGCATCCAATTGTCCATGCTCCACTTCCGTTTCCGCTTTGATCCAGTCACCGCTGCCGCCGCCATTGGCCTCCGGATTGACAACCGCTTTCGGCGAGTGTAGAAATGCCTCCCTTATGCGTTTCTGGCCAACGAGGCGGCTGAGGACGCGACTCCGGCTGCTCTGCCGCTGGACGAGAGCCACGCCCACTCCGACGCCGCCGCCGCCTCCGCTGCCGATACCGCTGTCGATACCCAGCCGCACGAGACTGCCGGCACCTGGCGTTGACTTTTCATCGCTGTTCGCTGCTCGATTTTGTGAATTTCCCATGTTGCCTCTGTTGTTATTGTTGAGTTTCCAATTGTTGTATTTGGTGTTGTTGTGTTTGGTGTTGTTGTTGTTGTTGGTTTTGTTGTGTTTGGTCCCGAGGTTGGTGTTGTGGGTGCTACTGCTACAGCTGCTGATGTTGCTGTTGCTGTTGTCGCTGCTGCTGCTGCTGCTGTGGTGGTGTTGCTGCAAAAGAAGTTTACAAAAATCAATTAAAAAACTTTTCAATCAGTCGCATTGTTTGCTTCAGGTTTTTCACAATTTTTTCAACAGTATATTTTTACTGGTTTATACTCTGTAAATATAGGATATTTATGTGCATTAAGGGAAGTTCAAATCATGTGTAAATATTTATACAAATAGTTTAAGGTCAGTGAAAAAATATTGTCAGTTGTTAATTAAGTTTATAATTCTTTTAATGGTATTTTATTATTGATTTTAAACTCACTAACTAAAAAATAATAAAGATAAGATTATCTTAAAAATATAAGCTATTATAATAAATAAAAACTTATAAAGCCAATAATAAATGCAATAAAAATTATGAAAGTTATTTCTATACTTTACTCATATATTTTTAAGTATCGATTAATAAAATCTCCCAAACTTTATAGAGTATCCATTGTTTGCTTAAGAATAAATCCCAATTCTGCCATTTTTTCCCCGTCTTGCTTTCGAAAGGCTAGAAAAGTTTTCTGTTGCGAAAATGTTGCAGAAATATGAAATGAATTAGTTGCCCAGGTAGCACCGAAGGTGGGAGCGTCGGTCTCCCCTCCGATGGTTGACAAAAAGTTGCTACTTTAGTTGTTTGATTTCTAAAGGCAAGTTCGTTGTTCGACGGAGGAACCCCTTCATCTGCGGCTGATTCTGGGAGCTGTGTCAATAGCCGACTGCCCCGGGGGCCATGGCAATTGCAGTGGCTCCTCAGCCGCTGAATGGGAAATCGTTGTAGCTCTTCCATCCCCCCCTTTGACTCATCTACAACTGCAAATTGAACTTTTACTTTTTAGCAAGTTTGGACGACTGTAAAATTTCCACCCAAAATGATCATTAAATAGAGAGGGAGAGAGAGATTTACGGGTATTCAAAAAAAAAGGAGACGAAAAGGTCGGGGCTTAACCTTTGTTAGACATCTGTCAGGTGGTCGGTAGGTCGGTGTGGGGTCGGGTGGGTCTCTTTAGTTTGCTGCCAGAGAGTACAGGAAACCATTTGCATTTGTCAAAAAGTTTTCCTTTCAAGGTTTGCGAAATTATTTTCAGCAATTAGAAATTTAATTCGACATGAAATAGCAATTTGTTGGGTGACTTATTTGTCACATGTGCTGGGAAAATCAGGAAATAGGGAAAAATATAATTGGCTATATAAAATTATATAATAAAGTTGGGAATATTTTATAATTATAAAGTAGATGGAGTTTTGCAAAAAAAAACTGCAAGAGGTAAAAGTAAAAGTATAAAATATAAATCAAAGCATACAAATTAAGCAAACATCTTTATACATTTGTGCAATTTCACATATCAATGGTTGTGCCCAGATATTTATTAAAAAATAAATCTGAGATCGTAAATTTAATCTAAATTTTGTTTAATTTATTTCCTATTAAAATATGACACAATTTCCCACCCATTTCTGTTTGAATTTTTTGCCTTTCCCTCATTTGTTATTTATACCCCAATAGTGATTCCCTTACCAGTCGATATTTCTTATCTTTAAGTAAGCTTTTGTTGACGCTTTTTGTTGGCTATCTTACACCCGATAAAAGGCATCACCTTGATCATATTAATCAAGTTCAATGACTTATTATTTGGCACTACCATGCTAAATATATAACTTCTACTAATTAAATAACTAAAATACTCAACGGAGAAGAGAAGCTCAGAATCTAGTGAGCGGAAGTAAGGTAGACAAAGCTCTTTGAGGTCTCACGGCTCTCTCATAAATCACAATAAAAACAAATTAGGGAATTTTTTATCGGGGGTCACCACCTTGTTTTTATTAGGCCTCGAAAAATGGTCGACTAATTGAAATACTCAAGGTGCGGGGGAGTGGGAGTGGCAGTGCTAGGCCATTCTTAAGGGAGGTGTTAAAAATTGTTGGCCAAAATTAATTGGTAGCAATAAATTGCTTGCCGTTGTCCGCCCACGTGACTCATTTACAATTTGAATTTTAGCCAAGTTTTGGTTGCTCTCTCTCTCTCTTTTTTTCTTGGATTATTTGAAGTGTTTCGCCTTTTCTTTGAAGGATAATAGACAGGACCAAAAGTATTTAAATACCTTTAAATTACACGTTTTCTTGTTAAAAAATTAAATATGAAAAATTATTTGTAAAATTAAAAAATGTATAGGAAAAAGTAACTAAAAAAATAACCAGAAAGAAAAAAATATATGCCAAGAAATATATAATAATATAATATAATAGAATATAAAAAGAGAATACTATAAAACAAATGTTTGTAAGTAAAAAAATAATTTAAAAAATACTGCAGGAAGTAAATCCTTACTAAAATGCCTTCTTATATAAAAGAATAGTTTATTAGAACGTACTGAAAATTATAATACTAAAACGTAAGGTATTTTACCACAAAATACAAAATAAAAACGCAAGACTAGAAAAAGCTATATTATAAATAACAAAATCGAAATTTTTTTTTAATATTTTGTTTATATGGAAAATAATTAGAAAACTCAATTCCCTATAAAATAAAAAAAAATACATTTTTAAAAATATATACTTTTCACATTACAAAAATGTATATGCTTTATATTTCATCAAAGTAATTACAAAGTTAGAGCATTTTAAAGTACTTTGGGCTCAAAGGAAATTTTCTCGCCGCTAAATGTTTTGTGTCCTTCAAACAAAATCAGTTTTCAATTATGAAAAGAAAAAAAAAGGCAAAAATATGTGGCATAATGAGGGGAAAAGTGCGGTGGTAATGGCTCGATGGGGCGGATGAAAGGAGGCTTTTCCGAAGGCGAAAGCACGCGAAACACATTTTCTTAATTGTGTCAAAAGCGCAATTTTGTGCAATTTGTGTGAAGTGAAAGTGAAAGCGAAAGCAAGGCAAAGCACAGGCTCCGAGCTTACGCATCTAAAAACTCACACAAATGTGAAAAATCACAAACACACACACATGCACACACGCACACCTACCAATGAGAAAGAGAGAGCCTTCAAAGCGGTGCTGCCTCTCTTTCTTCCGGTGCAATTTGTTTTGACAAATCCGCTTCCTCCTCTCCACGTTGTGACACCTTCCCAAGGAGAAGAAAGTAACAAAACAAAAACGGGCGCGGCAAACTTGAATTTCTCTCCTTTTCTCTTGGGGTCTTTTCCCCTTTTTTCTATTTTTCTGTTTTGTGTTGTTCTTGTGCTGCGCTAATGCGTCAGTTTCGTGAGGTTTTCGATTTCCGCACTTGGGCCACCGCACAGCCCTACAATTTCACCGATTAGTCCACGGATCTGGCGATTTCCGCTTCCGTTGTAGCATTTCTAGCGTTACTTTTGGTCGTAACAAACAATTATTATTGGTTATTTAATTGCAAAGTGCAGGAAAGGCTATGAAATGCAACTGCAGCTGTCAGATGAAGTGTCACAACAAAGCGAGCCGAGTGGAAAATGGGCAGCCGAAGGGTGGCCGAAGGGACAGCCGAGCGCCATCAGCTGACTCACACGGTCCTAGGACAACAAAAAACACGAGAGCCACGAGGCAGCGGCGGGAAAAATCGATGGCACACTAACTGTGAAGCTCTGAACAAATCGGCGAAGCTATCTCCCTGCGAAAGAGAGAATTGCCGAGAGTAAATCGGGGAGAGAAAGAGCGGCTGGTGCCCTGATAACAGCTGAGCGCATTTGTTATGGTTTTGTTTATTGTATTTTTTCATATTTGTAGTGTTTTTTGGCAAGGGTTGCGGGTCTTTGGGGTCGGGAAATGCCCTGCCTTCAAGAGAGATTTTAAAATTAAAGTAATTACAAGTTAACAATTACTAGAAATATTTAAATTTATATTAGAACTTAAATGTAAAATTTTTTATTTTGTTTTGTATATTATCTGTTAGGCTTTAATTAACTAAAAAAACATTACTACATTTGGGAAGGAAGTGTCTTAATAAATTGAAAATGGCTCATCCATTATTACAAATATTTTTCATTTATATAATAACTCTTATTTTATATTATATATATATTTATTTCGAATTTTTTCATTAGTATTGTAAATTCACAGCTGGTTTTAAGAATTTAAAAAACCTTTGAAGAGGTAATTTTTTAATAAATTATAAATGGTTTAACAACTACTAAAAATAATTAAGTTTTGTATTAAAAATAATTTAATTTGTTTTTGAATTAACAAATAATTAGAAATTCCGAAAACAGTTACTACATGTGGGAAATAAGTTACTTTTAGTATTAATATTTTAAATGGTTAGACAATTACTAGAAAATAAAAACCTAATTTTATATGGGAATTTTATATTTAAATTAATTTAATTTGTTTCTTAAATTCCAAAAACATTTACTGCATTAAATATTACAGTAATTTTTTACTTATAAATCCCATTAGCGATTTCATGAACATGAACTCGATCTCGAAACCATTCCAGATGTCTCCCAATATATCCCCTAACCCTCTAAATATTTAAGAGCAGCATCAGTCACTGTCTATGGGTGACCACTGAGATTCTAATTGCGATTTCGATTCCAATGCCGATCCCCTTTAATTGTAGCTCACATCTCGGGTCTGGCAAATCGAATCCGTTGGCTCATTAGCATCCCCGGGTCAACGGGGACTTAATTTCGGGGTTACGACGACGTGACTCATTGTTCGCTGTCCGGTAGCACACAAGTCGCACACAGATACTAAATACAGAGACAGCCCCCTGGGCCCCGGGCAAGTGCAATTGTGATTTTATGAGGTTTTCCGGGCTGGCTTCTGTGGGGGGCTCTTGGAGCATCGATAGCTCCAGCTTCTGGCGGTGGTTTACACATAAAAAAATAAGTTAACTAAATTTCTTTATAGTTTACTGAAGAAAAAGTTATTTGCTTAGATAAAAAAAATATGTAGGTATTAAGATGGTTATATTTTAAATTATTATTATTAATTATTGTACATTTAATATATCATTTGGAAATAAAAAGCTTAATTTATTTAATTACAAGTTTTCTATAATATCTTTATTATATATTTATAATTATTAATATTTTTAAATGTTGTTTTTACTCCCCAATTTTTCCCAGTTTATCAGCTCTTATCAAGTCCACCTCTCGCACGCTCTCTGCTTTTTTTTACTCTCTTTTTAACCTTTGGGCGAATAAACGAACTTTGCATATAAAAAAAAGCACACACACAAATTCTATTTAACCATTTATGAAATACAACAATAAAATGTTTAACTCGCCTTGTATGAATCATTAAGGAGGGGAATTTTAGCGTAAACGACGACATGATGTCACATTTTAAATAACACTTTTTAAGGTGTTTCCCCATACATATTTTTATTTAAATAAAAGAATAAAAATCCTACTAAGTACCAAAGATAAACTTACTTTATAATTGCATTCTGTTGTCAAAATATGCACTGACGAATATATAGTTGATGTGTTTATAATTATAAAACTAATGCCAGGATACATAGTTTTTTTAACTTTTATAAGTTAATGAGGATTTTTTTATGTTATTTTAATTTTATTAAAAATGTTAAACTGACAAATATTGCAAAGTTGGCATAGATTGATGATTTCTTGGAGAAGAAATCGATAAGTATCTATGTAAAAAATACCAAAGCACATAAATAATCGAAAATTAGTTGTGGGAACTCTTTTTTAAGTGATTGAATTGTTTATTATTATTATAATATTTAAATAAGATTTATATATTACCTGATTTATATTATGTATTTATTTTATGTATAAATAATATATTTTATTATTATATACATATTTTTATATATTATATTTATATAAATTTCCCAAAAAAAATTCAAGCCTTAAAATAGTAAGTAACTTTTTTTTATTAATATTATACGAAATATTATTAATGCCCCCTTTAAGTAAGAGTATTTAAATCGTATTACTCTTTATCTTTTCTTTTGTTTCTTATGTTTTCATAAGGTTTTTTTATAGTTTTGGTTCGGGCGTTAATTTTTTTACTGACTTTTCGCACATTTCTCGTTTTGTTTTTGTGGGTCATGAGCGTGTGTGCAAAGTGGTGTGTGTGTGTGTGTCAATTGTGTGATTGTTGCTGCTACGGTTACTGGTAAATTGTTGCTTTTGTTGCTGTAGCTGCTGCTCAGCTGATAAGCCGTTTATTGATGCCTGCTATGCCACTCTGATAAGAGCCGACTTACCGACGGACAAACGGACAAACGGACAAACGGACATACGAACATACGGACACATTCCTCGTAGGTCACGTTCTCCTTACTGCCGTAAATCCGATTAGAATTATGCATTTCGTAACTCATTAGCCGACTCAGTTTGCGATTTGTCCCAGTAACGAAGCGGAAACGGCACTAAGGCAAAGCCTTTTTAATTAGCCCATGAAAGATTTCCCATTTTAATTGGACTTAATGCATGCCAGGGAAATCCCACGAAAAGTTTCTTACTCAAAATGTTGCAGCTTGGATTTTAATTAATTTTACACGACACATCTTCGGTGTGTTTAAGTGTGTGTGTGCATGTGTGCGTGTGTGTGTGCGGAGGCCTTGGGAATGCATTTTGACACATTGTTTGACAAATTGCCAGACGCTGGGGACCCACAGATACACTCGCTGCCAGGAACAAAGGACGACACGCGCCGTGGCAACCCAGAAGAGTGAGGGAGGGGCAGAGGCAGGGAGACAGTTGGCGCAGGAGTTGCAGGTAACAGAATCATCAAAGCTAAACTTGAAGGCAACTTGTGTCGTTGGCGCACAAGTTTAATGCCAAAAAGCAACGCAAAGCTGCCTGCGAAGCGGCCCACAAAATCGAGAGCTACAGGGACGGCGGCAGGCAAAAAGGGGTTACAATATATATAAAATATAACAAAGGGTAAACTATTAATTAAAAGCACTAAAAAATAAAAAATATGAAAATTATCCAATGAAAACTGAAAAGGCTATGAATATATTAACAATTAGGCTTCTCGGAAATAAATGTAGTACTTAAAATATAAATTATATGCCCATAAATTAAAATCTCAACAAATATTTAAAATTCAATAAAAACTGTCTATTATTTATCCATTTAAATATAATATATAGAAAATTAAAGCAACTAAAAATGTATACTTAATTAATAGTATGAATTTTCTTTTTGTTAAATTTCCAACTAATTCAGAAAAAATTTCCCAAACTCATCAGACTCCCTTTCGGGCGACTCTGTGACCCACACACAGGTGCAGTGATAGTAACAATGTTGCACTAACTGCTCTTTCTGCCAGCGCTCAAAATGGCGCCCGCAACAGGGCGTATGAGCAACGTCTGAGCCAAGCAACAATGGCGACTCTGCCAACGACGACAACAAAAATAGGAACAACAATTATCATTTGGTCGAAGCATCCAATACGCTCTAGGGGAAGCTAAAACGCTGACAGACCCAGCATCCCTTTTAGACACATCGAACCCTGTCCGTGCATTAACCCCCCACACCCCTTCCGCGTCCTTGTCTGATGTCCCATGACAAAGTCAGTTATGACCAATAAAAAGCAATGCGAATCGGGGCCAAGCGACAATGAGGATACGCCAGCGATTGGGATTATACGATGGCGGGCTCCGGGTTTTTGGGATAGAAACTGCAGGGATACACGGTACATAATATTTGAAAAATATTAAAAAATGTTATTTAAAACATTTAATACCTAAAATTGGTATAGAAAATGCCAGGGAACACGGTACATATTATTTACAAGAAAAATATTGAAATGTTATTTACAACATTTAAGACTTAAAATATTTAATCATAAATAAATAAGTATTATAAAATGCTTAGATTTTGTAATATTAAGAAATTAACTTGATATTTAATTATTATAAATTTTTTGGGGTTCCTATTTATAGTTCTTAGTATTTATATATAAATTGAAACATACTTTGTATTTATTTTTTTTCTGTGCACAACTTCAACCTTGACCAGTGGCCCACAGATGGCGCACTGGTGCTCCGTAGGCTATTGCCCTAGAGATGATAGCGTGGAATTGCACGAAATTGGCCCAAAAAGTGGGGCAAGGCGAGAAGGGTGAAACGGGTCTGCCGGGGGAATGAGAGCCTAAAGAAGGGAATGTGATTTGCGGACAGCGGGCATTAGTGTGATCCAAAAAGGAACATATTCATCACGTTAATGATGTTTGAAGGAGTTGAAAATCGGGATAAAAGGCTAACTTTAGGGTGTAAGTCTAATGGGATATGGAAGAAATTATTTTGAATGACTTACATTTAATTTCTTTGTATTTTCTTATAAATCAAAAATAATGTAACAATATGACAACCTTTAAAATAATTAATTTTATTAATTTTAGATATGTATGCATAAAATATCTATTAAACTCCTTACTTCCTTCTATTATTTTCCCATGGGATCCCAATAAAAGCCACAACTAATCATAAATCCATTTCTATGCTATATAGGGTCAAGGGCCGGGTCATAACCCGCAATTTGATTTAAAATCGTTAAAATCAACCCTGAATGCAGTTAATGCAGTGCAACTTGATCCCTGAGCCCCACAAAAATTGACTTCCAAAAATTCAAAAATTGCGTGTGCTCCGAAAAATTACTATAGAAATCCAACCGCAATTTTCGCAGGGATCCTCACCGCACACTCTCCTCCTCATACACGAAAGTTGACAAAAAAAAAAATTGTGCCGTGTGTTGCGACGAAATGAAAATTATTTTAAATTATAGTCGCGCGCCAGGCACCACCGGCACCACAACCACATGTTAGCCCAAAAATGCCAGCGACAGGTTACCCAAATTCATTCGGGTTCAACCGAAAATACATTTTGGACAATTTGTAGATACAAGTGGAGGTTGTGTTTTTTTACCTGGGTTGTGTTATATTTAACTATGAAAATTATATGAACCATGGGGAAAAGGTATGAAGTGGATAGCGGATCGGATTTTGGGTATTTTGTAGTGAATTATTATACACATACAAAATAAATACAAATTTAATAATTTTAAGAAAAATTCTTGCTTAGACAACAATGTATGACTTTCAATTTGTATTTTTATTTGTTAGAAGGCATAACTTTTTTTTATGAATATAAAAAATAACTCTTAAACATTAACAATATAGAAAGTAAAATATAAAGAGCTTAAAGTTTATTAAATTAAAATTTTAAATATGTTCAAATGAATTTAATTTATTTCAGTTTTAGGTCTTTGCCCAAATTAAACATTAAAATGAGGTTTTAAATATTTATTTATATAATTTTCTTAATGTACTCATTTGTTCTGGTCAATTTTTTTTCTTAAATATTGGCAAAGTTTAAATATAAAAATTCAAAAAAGTCTAAATTGAAATCCTTTAGAGTCTCCGATTTCACCCTTAATCTATCCACTTGTTTGTAATTCTTTTTCGAGCACTTCCAATGACATTTCACCTATCCAAATGGCACAACTATCCACACACCCATTCACACACCCCCCTCACACCCCCTCACACAGAGTAGAAAAGAGTAAGAGAGACAGAGACAGATGAGGAACGTTCGCATTGGACACCGTTTGCAGTGCTGCAACTTTAATTGCTTTGGTGGTTTGTGCCAAATTAGATTCTGCGGTTTTGTCGCGTCGCCATTCCGGTAATCGGGAGTGTACTGTGCGGGACGAGGGCAAGGGGCGAAGGGGGGGGTGGTGTGTGTCGGTGGGTGGTGTCTTGGCCAACGCCTTTTCCCCAAACTCAATCGAAGCGAAGCTAAAAGCTGCACATGGCATCTGACGCTGACGCTGACGCCCATCAATTAAACTTGTCAATGAGAATGCGAAGCAACAATGGGGAAAACGGCAGAAACACAGCGACAAGAGCCCGGGGAATAAGAATTAATGGTGAGGGGGCGGGAAATTGTGGCCAAAAGGAGCGGGCGGTGGGTAGGATATCGGAAGCAGATCCATTTGCATGTAGATCCACTAAAAGTTAACTACATTTCACCCCTTCCATTGGCTTTTAGATTGGGTTTTCGCTTAAGACAAGCATAAGTGTAATTAGAGTTTAATTTTTGTTTTTTGTGCATGAGAATTTCTTTAAATTTCCTTTCTTAAATATTCACTATTTTCCTCTAGTATTATGGTAAAATCATACTATTCCCCTTGTTTTGAACCAGCTTACACATTAAGTCTGGCCCGCGGCTGCCAGGACTCTGCTCTCGATGCAATCAACAAGGTCCCAGGGATAAGTCGCCTCAACATACTTCGTGTAAATGTTATGCTATTTTTGTTGTATTCTCTTTTATTTTGATTACTTGTAAGAAAAGAAATATATGTATATATTAGAAAATGCGGGCCAAAAACTCAGCTCGTTGTGGCTCTTGAACCCAATTTCCATTCCTCAAGAGCCGCGGGCCAATGACATGACTCCTCTCTCTTGGTCTTGGGTTTTTATCCTGTTGGCTTGGTCCTGTCGTTATGGACGCTGTCCTTTCCTACTATTCTCAACAATTGTACGCATCGAGAAATTGATTTATTTTTGTTTACGCCAAAACAGCAAAAAGTTTACCACAATTTCTACAGCTCCTTGTCCTGAATCTCCTCTCTATATATCTCCCTGTAAATTTTGCCTTGGGCCAAGTTTTGTGTTGGCTTCTTTCTCGGTTTTTAGTGCACTTTAAATAAAAATTTGCTTTAATTTTTTTGTTAAATTCTATAGTATTTTTAAGTTTCCAAGAATTTCCGTGAATATTTTATTTTCATTTTAAATAGCTTAACTATTTTCTCATATTTAATAAATATGAAGGAAAAGGAACTTATTTTTATTTATTTATTTTGTTAAGGGTTGAATTACTAACTTCTTATATATTTAAATTTACTTTTGTATTTTAAATTTTCCTTTTCCTTTTACTCCTTTAAAATTTCTTTATACTTAAATTTAATTAATAATTATTTCTCTCTGTGCTGCCGTTCGTTATCCGCTTCTTGTGAACTGTCGGGCTAATCCTAATGCTCTCTAATTACATTGGCCAGCACAGCACAGGGCACAGTCAAGGCCAAGTTTTCGCCCCTGTCTATTTGAGTTTGCCATGTCCGCTGTCTACTTGCCAGCCCGCTTATCATTTTTTAGCCCTGGCTTATAGAGACACTCCTAATTATTGGCCCTCTGGCCGGGCTAAAAAGCCAAGTTTTCGGCCAATGAACTGGCCTGCCCGCCGCCAATTGGTCTCGTCCTCCTCTCGGCTATGAGCCTGTTTATGAGGGTGCGACGACACCTGGCGACATCAATTAGGGGGCCAGCAGGTGAGGGATTTTCTTGAACACCCACAAATGTCAAGACGTATGCACTTTTCATTTGGGGTATTTGTTAATTTTGTTTAGTTGTGTTAAAGATTTAAGGGAATAAGTTGGAAAATGTATATTAAACTTAATTTAGAGATAATTTCATGGGGAGATCTATATATGTTTAATATTTATTAAAATATTTAAAACAAATATTTAAAATAAATTACAAAAGTAACTATTGTATTAACTATATATAATTACAAGCAACTAAGAAAATATGTATATAGTTAGTTTCCATAGTTTTTTAAAAATCTTCTTTAGTTTTTATTGTATAATTTAATTCCAAATATAGTGTACTTCTATAACTTTTATTTAAATATAAATTCTTACTACTTAATATGCCTTAAAGCCCCCGATTCATATGCCTAACAAGCATTTATATTTATTTCTCCATATAAAGAACAATTTTTCTGCGTTTCTGCTTCGTGTAAATTTATGAAGGGCACTTGAAATGGCCTACGAGTTGGGCTTGCGACCCCCCCATATACTGCTCCCTTTTTGCACCTTGGGGCTAAAGCCACTCACACACACACACGCACACAGTAAACAGTGGCGTGCAGAGGGGGGCTGATGTGGTGTGGTGGCAAGCAAAATGGCAAGCAATAAAAATAATTGCAAATTTCGAAATTTAAGTGTAGGCGTGAGGCACGTTTAAAATGGCAACCTCCAACTCCCTTGTCTCTTACCTCACTCCGGGGAAAATGTACCACTCCCTCCCCCCTTTGTCAGGCGGCTGCACAAACAATGGCCCCAAAAAAAAAAAAGAGAACAGAAAAAAAAATCTGGAAAAGCCAAATGCTCAACGACGTGTAAAATCTGCGAATCGCGGTTTTCTTTTTCACTTTTCCCGCTCTGCCTGCCCGTGTGTGTGTGTGTTTGTGTTTTACAATCTGTTTCGCAACTCACGTAAAATATAAGGTAATTTGTGGAAATTTGATGTTTATCGTAAATTGTTTTTTATTTGCACAATGTCACCATTTTGCGGTTTGCCAGCAGGGCGCAATCACACACAAACACCACACACACACACACACACAGAGCTCGGAGTTGCCAGGCAGAAAAAGAAAAAAAAATAATAATAATAAAAATAAATGTAAGTGAAAAATTGGGTACTTTTAAAAAAGTAAAACACTGCATGTAGAAGCTATAAAACAGTTTGTTTTGCAATCAAAAATTAAAAATATATAAAGACAACATAAATATGAAACTCTGACTTGGTGAACTTCAGGATAAATTTAAATCTATAATTCTATATAATTCCATAAGCTAAGTGAAAATTTTAAATTGTTTTGAATTAAAAACACATCCCAAATTTCACTTTATAAATTTTCTAAAACAAAATCAAGTTAAATACATAAGAATTATGATGCTTTTAAAAACATTTTCCCTTTTGAGGAATGAAAATAAACTTGGTTACTTAGTTTTTGTTCAATCAAATTATATTTTTAAAGGTTTATTTTTATGTTTATGTAATGAGCAATATTAGAAAAAGCATTGACATTTGTTAACAAAATACTATTTAATTGATGAAGGTCTTATCTTTTGACTTTCTAGTTGTTATTTTCTATGGTAATTCTAATTGAATATATAACATTAAAAATACCCACAAAGTAAAGACAACAAAATTAATAAATTAAATAATTTAAAACACAAATTAAGACGTATCGAATTTATTAAGTTAAATTAGATATTTTTAAATATTTTAGGAAGGTTTTCGAGTGCAATAATTGTTTTTTATATCGTTTTTAAAATCCTCCTCCGTCTTAAATATATGTATTTATGAGTATAAAATACATATGTATTTTGTTATATTTAAAATATAGATATATCAAACTTCTACCTATTTTACAAAAGGTTTTCGATATAAAATTTATTTCAACAATCAAAATGGCCCACCGAGAGAGTATCCTTTGAGCAAACTTACACTTTTTCCCGCCTTAATTGTGTCCCGAAAAAAAGCACAATAAAAGCGCGAAAAGATGGTAAAAACAATTGCAAACACTTTTCAATTTACCTGCATGGCGAACACTGTGCTCCTCTTCCGCCTCCCCCTCCGCCGACGCCTGTTGTTGTTGTTTCCGCCACTCGCTTTTCCGCCTCGCGCTCCTATTGTGTTTTCCGTGAGTTGGGCCAGCGGACTTTGGGATACTTGCAGCTTGCCGGCGGCACAGAAGAGCAGCACCACCAATAGAAGGACAGACATGGGAATTGATGCCAGGGGGTAATTTCCCCCCACCTGGTCGTCTTGAAGCATTTTGACCAAAATGGAATGAATTCGAACGAGAACAAAAACACACAAATTTGGGCCAGGAAACGAGATGCCTACCAGCCGAGTCGAATGTTGTAGAGCAACTGACACTGAAACAACACTCAGTTTGGGTTTAATTCTCATTTTATTTACTTTGTAATTATCGTATATATGTTTTGCTTTTACATTGTATAATATCGTATATCAATTACGGTCTAGGTTTACAGTTAGAATTAGTTTAATGTTTGGGTTTCGCCATGAAAATTACTTCTTTTTTTCTGTAAAATGTTACAAGCGCCTGGCGCGAACATTTATGTATTTTTTTTTAGTTTTTTACTTGGAGAATTCCTTCAAATAGTTTACATTAAGTTTAAGTTGAAATTATATGGCAAAAAAGATGGACAGTTATAAACATAGTTAAAGACTTAGGCTTAAGTTTATCGACTATTTTGATCTCATTTGGTTTTGGATTACGAATAATTGTTTGCTTACAATTAAGATGATCTTGGAAAATTGTGTGCCTTGGCCTGGATTTACATAGTAGTTAAAGGTTTAAAAATTAAAGTTGACACATAGTTTATAGTACACATATCAGAAATAAAGGAAGTCAACTTGTAAAGTTAATAAGTAAATAATTAAAGGGAAAATACATGTAGCCCAGACCAACGCAAAGATCCTTCGAATTCTTTCCATCTTATTAGCAATAATCTCTATAATATATTCTTGATCATATTTAAAACATACATTTTATTTGGAATTAAATATCTGTTTTCTATTCTCTTTGGTTTACTCTGTGTTCAAGTATTTACAGTTCACTTAAAGTTAAATTCACCATTTAAATGGCTTCTATTGCTATTGGGGTAGAGCTTAAAATATATGCGCAACATTCATTTAAAATTTCAGTTAATTTATTTAACTAAATTTGTATGCATAATTTGTTGCGCAAACACACCCCCAAAAAATACTGATTTTCCATGTCCGTCCATTTGTTTGCTAAACACCACATAAAATAAATGCTTCAATTATGTGAATTTATTACTTGAATATTTCATAACGCAGCCGAGTGCAACAATAACCATTGGATTAAAGATTAAAAATATTTGCAGTGCCATAAAAAAATGCTCTTTTATTTCGTTTTATTTTCTCCGCCAAACCACTGATTGCTGAAGGGTTTTCCGTTGTCAAGAGTTTGGTTTTAAAATGGAAAACAAGGGAAAATATGAAAATATATGTATGTATGTATATGTACAACTAAATGATTTTACAACCTATTTTTGATGGCTACATGGTAAAAGCAATATACAATTTGATTCGATTTTATTTGTTGAAGCGAAGAAGTAAAGGTAAATCAATGTTTATTCAATTCTCACCTTAGACTACAGAGAAAGGAAGAGAAAGTTTTGCAGAAAGTTGGTTTGAGATGATTTTCGGTAATCACTTTCCATGAATGAATGGAAAAAGTTACAAAAGTTTTTCTCTTCTCTATTTAGTTTACAGAAATCATTTTTAAGTTCGTCCCCCGCAGCTTAAAATTTAAATTGAATTCCATTTTGTGTTTGTGTTGATTATTTCTTCTCTTTGCGCAGCTATTATGATTTTATTTCAAAGATTTTTCTCCTGTTTTTCGTTAATGCTAAAAGATAGTTTTGCTATTTTAATTTTCATATTTTGCGGTTGCCTTTTTTCTATTTATATGTACGGTGTATATATATATTTATCTATATCGGTCTATATGTAAATGCAACTCACTTGGACTTTTTACGACTGGCAGCGTTCAGTTTTAAAGTTTATTTCGGTTGCAACAATTTAATAACTCTAGTGTTGTTTTATTTATTTTTTTGTATTTTCAAGGAGGGTGGGCGTGTCAACTATTTACAGATTGCACACAGTAAACACAGTAAATAAATTGATAATGTGTGCTCTGATTTCGATGAAGCGAGTGCCGGCGCTGTGGGCTTTGTGCAAAATGGCAAATTAATTTGCAAATTTACACAATCTAATTTTAGGTCACCAAGGGACACGGACGACCAATTGTTAATTCGTAATTACAATTTTTGCATTATTATAGTCGAACAATTGAAATTAGCAGCGCAATTAGTACACAAATATTCGTTCCAATTTAATGCCCCAACGGAGACAAAAGCTAATGAGAGAGAGGTGTAACAACAGTTTTCCAAACTCCTAGGATTTTCCCCTTTTTTTATTCTCCATTTTTGTTGCATTGTGTCGAAGTTTGATTTTTATTGCCCTTGTTTTTGGTTTTGCAAATTGCAATTGCAAAAAGAAATTAAATGAACATTTTGTCTCTTTTATTTGATTTAAACGAACACAATTTCCATATTTTTGTCTCTACAAAACCAGAAAAAAAAGAAATCCTGGGACATAGAAACCTCAAAAAGGTGGCTTTTGTGTTTGGCTTAACAATGATTTGACCAGAATATTATGGCCGTTTGCAGTTTGTCGCCCTGGACCTCAATATTTTGGCCATGCAACGAATAAATTATTATTTAAATATAAATAAAATACATGTAGGCGTTGGTGGTGGATAAATGAAGTGCTCTGTTGCTTTGGCAATTTTATGCAAGTTTTTTTTGTGTGTGTGCTTTTAATTTACTCGTTTTCAGTTTATTTTTTCATACTACAAAAAATCAGAAAGGAGATTTCTTTAGACAAATATTAAATTTTAGTCGTAGCTTAACATTAGTTTTTATTTTTATTTTTGGTATTTCTGCAGAGATTTTACATGTACAGCTTGTTTTGTTCTGTTTGGTTTTTTGGTCGAAATAGGTAAGTTTCCTCTTAATTAGCTTGGTTTGCATTTTTCACGCCACTTAAACAGCTAAATATGTGATGTTTTGTTTTTTTTTATATCCATGTTTTTACTTACTTAAATGCTAATGTCAAAATGGTATTTGGTTGCTGTTTTTTTGTTTTGTTGTCTCTCTTAACTGGCAATTAGTTTAATTTGCCAAATCCTGTATTATATCCGCTGCAACGAGAGGGGAAAGAGAAAAAATCGATTTGCGTTTAGTGCGATTTAAGCTCATTAATAAATAATGGTGAAATGTGCAATTTAAATTAATTAATGCAGGCATTCGAGTGGGTTCCACTAAGCTATTAATTTGCAAGGGACTCGCTTTTATAAATACATATATCCCTTATTTTATTCGGAACCAGGTCAGACTGTGGATATAGATTTATCATTTAGTTTTGTATTTATAAAAATTCGCTCCAAATGCATTTGGATTTGCATTCAATCAGCATAATGCCTCGCTGAATGCCCCCCATTCATTTCCATTTGTATTTATTTTTATTTAAATGCATCCTATAAATGCATTCTATATTCTATTCGCCATATATTCGTAGCCTTTATATGGACTATATATGTCTATATATCTATTTCTATGTGGGATTTGAAGCGGAGTCGAGGCTTGCATCTCGAAAGCTCGATTCAAATGCCAAAACACACTTCACACACGCCGAGGTGAGCTGTGGCTCTGCTTTCTTTCTCGCTAGCAATAACCTTTTCCACTTGTCACCGTCGGAAAATGCTCCGCATCGACTTCTCCTCCTCCTCCCTCTGCCTCGATTTTCCCCGCTTTTCCCCGGCTTTTGCGCTGATTTGAGGCGACACTTTATGCACTTTGACTTTATGCCTCTGACAATTGCAGCTTTTGCATAAATACATTTTCAGCATTTTCCACACACACAACACACACACACCGCACACTCCACTTGAAGTCAAGTGGTTTGTGCAACTTCTCGTTCGTCTGCCAGAATAAAATACTTTCGAAATTCGTATCTCTGCGGCTTGCTTTTTGTTTGCATTTCCCCGCTAAGCTTTGCCTCGGAAAAACTCAATTAACGCTTATATTTTGCCCGCCGTTTTTCGGGTTTTCCTCAACACAAAATGTGACACGGTCGTTTGAGCTTTATGTTGACCGCTTGTTGTTATGTTTCATTACCTAATAAACATTTTATGAGCAGAAAGACAGACGACCGGCGGAGCAGCCAAATTGGTAAATTGTTTGAAAAGATGCATTACACGCAGCTCGCTGGGGCAGAGTCAATGGCCATCAGGCTCTTTCCTTTCTTCCTCCCTGTTTTCCTGCCAGCTTTTCAACCATTTTCCCGCCTCTGTGAACAAACCATTTCGGCCATGCCGTAATTAACAAGCTGCAAAACGGCTCCAATGGGCTGGCAATGAGTTTTCCGACATTATTTTTTACTCGTGGGTGGTGTGAGGGCAAAGAGTTGTTTAACTTTACCAGGTAAGCTGAAGGGTCTTAAGATTTATGATTTTTAAATGAATATTAAGTTACATTTTATGGAGCTAATTTTATATTATATTAAATGAGATCAAACCTTCGAAATTCAATTTTTATTTGAATAAAAAAATTATAATAAATAAATACCTAAATTTATGTTCAAATAAATACGAGATTTTCTCCAAAATTTAATTTTAATTTGAATAAAAATGGTTTATTTTTTTATTTACTTTTTAATAAAACATTAAAAGGTTCAAGTTTATTATTTCACAGGATTCTTGTTCCAATTAGAACATAAATTGATTTATTAGAGTATTTAATTATCGCTGAGATACTATCTTACAGTTACCTCCCCATCAAGTCACTTAATGTTTGACCCCTTGACTCTGTTGAGGTCCGCCTCCAAGGTCTCCCTCATCCTGGTCTCCTGATAGTCCTGATGGCCCATAAAACAAGCTGCTTCCGGTGCCATAAGGTGCGTTCCTTCGCCAGGATGCCGCTGCCTGTACTCTACCTGTGTACCCCCGCCTCACAGGACAACCCTCGGCGCATCCCCTGCTCTTGTATTTATGCCTATGAATATTTCATTTAATTGAAGCGCATTCATTACCAACCACAGCAACAACAGCACCCACTCGGTGGGGCTATCCCTCTTGCACGGCCACCACCATCACCAGCACCAGCACCACCCCACTTTAGCCGCACTTTCGGCGTTGTAATTAAAATAAATTTATTACGTAAAATGTTTTGCCAAAAAATTTGTCGAAAGTTGTGGCTTGGCCCCATGGTGTAATAAATAATGCTGAAGGTGTGTGTGTGTGTCCGTATCTGGATGATGCTGCTGTGAATGTGTGTGTGTGTGTGTGGGCAGGTGTGGACAGTTATGGTGAAAAAAATAGGAGAAGGAGCAAGGATTATTAAGAAAGAGGTTTAAAGTTTCTGAATATTAAAAAGAACATATATTTTCCTTACACAATTGTAATGTGTGTAATTAAGGTTTATAACTAAGAGGTATTTTATAAAATATCAAAGGAAAAATTTAGTTAATTAAATAATTTAGAAACATTGCAAAGCAAAGAAAAGGGTGGAAATATAATATTAAAACAAATACTCTTGTTTAAAGTAGACCCCAGAACCTGTATTTTTTTGTAGTTAAACATAAATATTCATATTTATATTTTAAGCTTCTAAAAATCTTGACAAAACTCCTGCGTAGTATATAAGATAAAAATAAATAAATAAATGCCTATATATTATTTCTAAAAAAATTTAAAAAGACAAATGAGGCCTTCTTTTCTTATTTAAAATATTTCCTATTTTCCAACTAAAATCTCACCTTTTAATTTTCAATCATTTTGCTCAATATTACCCTAGAGTTTATTCCATATTGAATTCCTATTATTTTACCCACAACTGTATTTCCCCATTCGTGTGAATGTTTGTTTAATGATCTGTACAAGCTTTGTTGCTGCCGTTGTTCTACGGAAATTGATGCGGTTAATATGCTTCCAATTGTTAATTTTTGCGTTTCGTTTGTATATTCCCAAAAGCCACAAAATCATGGAAACAACACAAAAAAAAAAAGAGGAAAAAAGCCAAAACAACCAAACAATTTACACAGGGAAAGCAAATAGAAGCCGAGAACAAAAAGCTAAATCTAATCAACAGGAATAGCAAACCGACCAGGCGAGCAGCCAAACAAATTTAATGGATAACCAAAAATTTATGATTATACCTATGATTTGGCTAACCGAGTTTTTACATATTTTTAAAATTAAATTTTTGCAGAGATTTTTTTTAAGCAAAATGATTGAAAGTTAAAAGGTGAAACTATAGTTGGAAAATAGGTTAAATTTTTTAGTAAGGAAAAGCACAATGTTTAAGAAATATTTTCTAGGCATTCGATTTTAAGCTTAGATAATTTTTTTTTCGATTTTTTAACATTTTATTGGTCTAGAATATGTTTTTATTTTGATTAAACACAATATGAGACTGAGTTAATGTGGTATTTTATTATAATAAATTAAATAGACTTCCTTTTCTGTTTTTTTTTTTGGTAATTTGTTGTTGTTTAACGTCTTGAAAATGTTGTTAATTATTTTACATCTTAATTTTTATTGATGAAAATCCCTAAAAAATTATTCAGACTAAAGCTTTGCCACTTTACTTAATTGATATCAATTGCTCTTAATGCCAATTGCACTTGCCTTTCTTTCTCACAATCAACTTCAGTTCGATCGGAATTGAATCACTCCAACGCTCTTTTTCCAAATTCCGGGGTATCAACACCCTAAACTAGGGGTAAATGATATCGGGAACACACACACAGAGACACAGAGACACCCGGGACAGGACTAATTGAAACACACGGCAAAAAGGCAAGCCGTTGAGCTCTGGAATTGAATCGAATGCCAGGCGGGGCAGCTGCAATTCAATACGGCGAATGGAGTGAAACACTCGAAATAAAAATGTTTGGCATTGCGTAACGCGCTCTGTTATTTGTGCTCTTTGGACGGGACTTTATTTTGACCAAACTCTCAGGACTAGAGGGGAGAAAGAGAGCCCACAAATCGGCAATTGGGATTGCGCACAAATCGAGAAAAGCCGGCAGCTGGCAAGCATTGCATACTTTGCAGCGCAATTTCGGGCATTGAAACAACAGCGAAATACTTGGGCTCTCCCTTGATTCTCTTGTTCTTCTACCCATTTTCCCCTCTTGTATAAAGTCAAAACCAGGTTTGGGGCCCAATATAAAGTGGTCCGGTGAAGGAAGAGTGGGTTAACAACAGTCTTGTACAGTGCGCTATGGCTTTTATTGCTTTAAACTGGCCCTCAAGTTCCACTTGCCATTCAACTTGAGTTCCCAGTACCGAGTCCTGTGTCCCGTTTCGAAGGAGTTTCCTTTGGGAGCCTGAAAACAAGGTGGCAGCAAAAAAGTGAAGCTCGTCTTCATCCCTTGGCTTGAGCTGACACAGCGTCAACCCTTTTAACCCATCTCTCAAAGATTTTGGCTGCAGTTTTTCCTGCTGAAGGGACATTTACAGTAGCTGGTTTTTGAAATACCACAAAGAGCTGTATTTTGGCTTTTACAGTTTGCTTAAAATATAAACAATAAGCACAATTTTTTGAGGTCTAAATATAGTGAAAAATTCAGTTAGTATCAGCTCTTCTTTGTTTAATTAACCCTGTTGTTTTTTCCCGTCTCTCCCACACAATGTTCAGCCAAAAAATAAAGTGACTATATCGTCTGTGTTCTCTGTCAAATAAAGGCTCAAAAGTTGTCTTTATCAATGATCATTAAGGGTATTTGTGGCTACTCTTGTGGCTACCGCAGCTGTTCATCTTTCTCGCTTTCCTCCTTGAGCTGGCATATTTTCGTTGGTGCTTTCCTTTTTTTCGTTGCTTTGTTGCTTTGTGGCCAAAAATGCGGCACACAAACTGCAGGGAAGCAGGAGCAGGAGGAGCAGTTGAAAAAACAGGCAACAGAAGGAGACGGGGGAAAGTAGAGTCTTTGGCCATGGCTTTTGTTTTAATTGAAATGTTTTTGCTCCTCCGCTAGATGCCTGGCGCTGCCTGACGCTGCAGCAACTGCAGCTGCTGCTTCTCTTTTCTAAGCCGATTAGAAGCAGTTCATAATGTATACGGCTAAATATGAAAGCTGGTCAGGAGGATGTGTTTTGTTTGCCCCATTTTCTCGACTCGATTTTCCACTCCCCGGTGGCTGGGAAACAATTGTTTTCGGTCCATGCAGCGGAGAGACCGGAATCGCCGCAGTCTCTGGCTCTATCTCTCTCTCTTTGTCTGTCTGTCTAATTGAAGCAGCATTTAGCAGCATGCCATTGCCGTAATACGGGGCGTATGCGGAATATGAAACGGTCTATGCATAACAACACAAAAATCACGCATACGCCGTGTGTGCCAGAGCACTTGCTAAAAAGAGTTGAAAGTTAATGCCAAGCACTCGGGCATGCAGCTATAGCTGTATCTCAACAGATATAGGTGTAGCTATAGGTATGGATATAGCATTCGCATTTTCCATCGCAATAGCAATCGCAATCCTTTTTATGCATTCCATGTGGCATTGCGGCCGACAATGGAGAAAAATCAATCAATTTCTCGTTCGCTGAGGTCTTGTGGTTAAGGGCCATGGAATTCTCTGAGATATACAGGTAAATTTCAGCAAGTAGCAGTCATAAATTGAGGGTTTATCATGGGGAATATACCTTAAAGTATTAATTTGAAGCACATGTAAACGTTTTTAAATTTCTGAAAGAGTTTTTAAATATTATTTTAAAGGAAATATAGTCCCTATAATGTTATTTTTTAGTGTTTAGCAAGTTCAGATATCTTTTTAATTGTTTGTTATACATTTAAGTTATTTATTTCGTATCTTCAAGCAAAATTGCCGAATTGTTTTAAGTTTCTCTTAGGTTTCCTTGATCCCATTTGTTTTATTTAGTTAAAACTTGTTGCTTTTTTGCAATCAATTTAAATTACACTGCCAGCTGAAAATGTTTTCTTTTCTATTTAATTTTTGCACTCAGTTTGTTCTTTATTCTAGATAGTAATGTGTATTTTTTTCCAGTGTTCTTTGGCTTGTGTGCTTTTATTTATAACGGGTTGTGTGTGTGTTTTAGGGGTGTGTGCATGTGTTCGGTTTCGCTTCGGCGTTTCAATTCACTTACAGCTGGCAGCGTTGTTTGATTTTGATTTTGTAAAATATTTTCTGCTCTTGCATTTTACATTTTTAATAGCGCTCACTCGCTGGCTCCTCTAACCATCCATCCATCTCCTCCGATTTTCCCATAGTTTGTTTTGGTATTTTCCAGTATTTCGACTCCTTTTCATTCTATTTTTTGGAGGAGGAGCAGGAGAAGCTCCTGCTATAGTTGTCGCTGCCAGCGATTTGTTGTTTTTCGGGGCAGGGCAAGAGGGAGGCAGGGCCCCAGAGCAGACTATTTTATGTGCATTTATCTGTGTACATTGCTGCATTGCTGCCTCTCTGTTGCTGCTGCTGTTGCATAAAAGGATATACAGATGCAAATTCCATGCAGAAATAAGTGTGTGTGTGTGTTGTCCTTGCCCTCCTCCCCCCCGTATTGTTCCGACAGTGAGGAAATTCTATTTTATTTATCCAAGCAGCTTGAGCTGGAAGCAATAGCAGCAGCAACAGCAACAGCAACAGCATCAACTCTTAGCCAAACATTTCCCACCACTTAAGTGCATAATCAATCAAACTGATTTCTTAGTCGCCTCAACCGATTTCAGAGATTTTTGGGCCACAGATTGGATTGCGAATGGATTAGTTCTAGCAGGGAATACTTTTTTATTGTTACACAAACAATTTGTGATGGGAAAAAGGTTAAGGAAGTGAATCTGTAACTTGCTAGCCATATTTTGGGTATTAAATAACAATAGCTAAGAGGTTTTATAAGCTTAAAACGAAAAACATTTTTAAATTTATAGCAAAGATTTAATAAAATTCTTACTAAATCCAAAGTCTCAAGATTCTTCCATAAAAATTTAAATCTTTAAACTCACCCAATTGCTGCTGCGGTTTCGACTGTTGCTGCTGCTGCTGCTGCTCCTTTCGCTGCGGTGGCAAAGGAGGTTGCTTTCCCGATTTCCTCAGAGTTCCGTAACGCTGCGCTGCCTGCAACATTTCGTGGGGCGCCAGGGGTTGCGCCACCGAGGTGCCTCCACTTTGCGGCGTGAAACTCTGCTGGCTAAGGGAACTGGTCACCGTCTGAATGTGCGGCGAGTAGCCACTGTAGTCCACCAAGCCACTAAATGCCGACGGCGGTCGCTCCACATAGATTTGCTGCGTCTGAGCGGCGGCAGCCAATTGGAGGCGCCACAACGCCTCCTGCGACAGATCCCTGGCATTGCTGTAGTTGTTCTCGGTGGAATTGTTGCTCGACCCTGGAAATTAGCACATATTTAAGTTGAGTTATTGGAGCTTAAATAACATGTGAGGCAAGTGTATAGTCAGTTAATATAGCTGTGCATTTATTGCAAAGAAATAATGACGAAAATGCGTAAGGTGCCCAGTGCTTAAGGTGCTTTTCGGTTAGTGGGAAAACTTGAAAGTCACAGTGGCTAATTGGAAAACACACACAGAGAGGAACTCATACATCTATGTGCATATGGTTACTTATAGAGTTAGAACTAAGCCCAGTCATTCCCATCAGGCAGCTGTCCAAAAGAGAGTCACACGTGGCGGGTATTGAAATAGTCAGGAATTCTTGAACAAACGGAGTGTTTAAGAGTTTGTTTAAAAAGTGCGACGTGTAAATATAAAATAATCTTCAGGTGTTTGAAATATATACTCGCTACACCCATATAATCTCTACAAACAATATTCCTTACATTTTTAACTCCACTTCAAGTGCATAAAAACAATAAAAAAAAACCCTTAAAGTGCCACGCTAATTCCCAATCTTTTTCCTAAATTCAATGTGCTTTTATTTAATTTGACTTTCATGTGCAGTTTGCGCGTAAAAATGACTCAAACAAATTAACGAAACTTTCACGATTCAATTTTTTGGTGATGATAAGGCCCAAAGGCCCTTTAACCTATCGTCGTCCTGGTGCGGTCCATGGCTTCTCGGTTGCCTTTAATTTCCTCAGATAAGCGATGGTGGCGGCCACCAGTTGCCGGGAACCGGTGACCAGAATGTCCAGTTCGCTCTTCATGCCGTACGACTGTTTCCCGTACTTATTTTGCAGGGCATCGAAGAAGGCATTGATCGAGATGGACAGCTGTGAGCTGTCCTTCTTGCCATTCTCCTCGCACAGAGACCGCCAACTGCCGGCATTCCTTCGGGCCCTCTGAAGATCCTCCATGCCGTGCCAGACCGTCGCCTTGCCCTCCTCCTCGACCAGAGTTTGTCCCTCAAAGAAATTCGGGCAGGACACAAAGTAGGCCTCCTCGAAGCGCACCTGACTTCGCAGAATTGTAAGCAGATCCTTGGCATTGAACTCATTGACCTTGTTGAATAGCAGAATTTTTGGCTGGCGACTGGACCGAGTCCTGCCGTAGAACCAATTCTGGCACGCCATCATGGACTCGAAGGTGTCGGCACTATCCAGATACACGTTGAACATGTCGTGCTTGATAAAGTCGAACTGTCCGGGCTGTTCGAAGGTCTCGATGCCACGCGTGGCTCCCGGAGTTAATATAGTCGAATTGTCTTCCACGCCCACAACGTACTCGGGCCTGTGCCGACGCAGAAAGTCGTAGGCCAATTGAATGCCCAGGGAACCGTTCAGTCTCATGGTATAGTTGGCCGTATTCATCACCTGCTTGGTGCTCAGATTTCCCTCGATATAGTCATTGAAGGTGGGCACCTTCTGCAGCTGCACACCGATCTGGTTGGCCTTCTGGGCCAGCACCTCGCAGCATTCCGCTTGGGTTACATTCGTGTAAATACTGGCCTCCGGCTTCATGATTGCCGCCTTGGCCCAGGCTATATCTCGCAGGGAATTGCTCAGATTGGAGCTCTGCTCCCAGCCCAGAGAGGTGATGCCAATGGTTTCGGCATGTGAGGCTATATTCGTGACATCGCTGGCACCGCCAGGACCAACCTCTAGGATAGCTACCTCAACCCCAGCCTTGCGGAAGGCATGGAAGGCCATCACCGTCAGGATTTTGTTGTAGGACGGCGGCGGATTCATTTGCGCCAGATCCATATTGATCTTCCAAAAGAGTTCCGTGAAGGCCACTTCCTCCAGGGGCTCGCCATCGATCCGTATTCGTTCGCTGGTCAGAAAGAGATGAGGTGAACAGAGGACGCCCGTCTTTACGCCATGACACCGCAATATATTCTCCACGATTCCACATGTTGAACCTCTTCCCTTGGAGCCAGCTACTTGGATCACGGGTATGGCCTTTAGCTGATCCCTGCCGAAGCCCGTCTTCTCCAGACACTCAAGAGTTTGCTCTATAATTGGATCCATGTCGTTCTTGAAGCTCTTGGTGGTGGCTCTGCCGGCAACGGGCTCCAGAGCCTGGTAGCTATTCAGCTGCTTGATGGCATCCAAATAGGCCAAACGCTCCGGTGTCTGTTCTTCGGGCTTTTCCGGTTCAGCGGCAGGAGAAGCTGATCCCGGTTGTGCCGTTAATGCCTGCTGTTCACCTGCCGCCTGACCGGGCATCACCTGCTGCATTTTCTGTAATTTCTGAGCCTGAATATCCCTGCCCGCCTGCTGCTTGGCCTGCATATCCTTGAGCCACTGGGCCTGCTTCTTCTGCTGCGTTCCCTGCATCCGGTTCATCCAACTTTTTCGCTGCGACTCGCTGGAGGCTCCCTTGAAGGCCGCCGAGTTGTCCGAGTCGGGCTTTTTCTGCTGCTGCTGCTGCTGGTGCTGGTGCTGGTGCTGATGTGGTTGATTCCTGGACATTCCCCCGAAATTTGAGACAGGACTCTGACCAGGAATCCCAAAGTTGGGATTATTGCTTTGATTGAAGTTGCTCTTCGGCTGACACGGTGGCGGATTTCCCTTGCCGGCTGCCAGCTTGGCCTTCTTCTGCATTTCCGGTGATACTTTGGCCATCCACTTGGCCCGCTGATCGGGTATAATGGGCTGCGCACACGGTTTCTGGTTGCCCAGAGGTAGACTCATCATGCCCTCCGATGACGGCTGGGCTCCTGCCGGAGGGCTCTGTTTTTGGGAGTGAGTCAGCGTAGATTGGGAGGACTGCGACTGCGAGGGCTGCGAGGGTTGGGATGGTGACTTCGTCTTTTTCTTGGAGAACTCGGTGGAGGAGCCCTTCAGCTGCGGTGCCTTGAAGCACGCCTTGAAGAAGCTCCGGCGGGACAGGATCATCAAGTGGGGACATTGTCTTCGGTAGAATAACGGCAGCAGCGAAACCATTCCAACAAACGGCTTTTTCAAGAGATTCAATTCCAAAATGCAATTTTTTTTACAGATTTTAATAGGCGAGTTATCGTGGAATGAATAAATAGGATTTATGTGTTTGTTTCGACTTGTTTAAAATGGTTTGTTTTCCAGTGTCTAACGATCGGACACATAAAGGAAAGGTAGAGAAAGGTGTTCAATAAAAGAACGGGGATTTGTAATTGATTTAAATTTTGAATTTTAAGGCTGAAGTATCTGGAGCAGTTAACAATTTTGACAAAGTTTTCCATACTGAAAAGTTTTACCTACACAAAATCACACCATAAAGTGGATCGAATGTATTTGGAATTCTTTTAAATGGATTTATACACAGAGAGGACCTACTTTTTCTGTTACTTCAAAACACCAACCTCGAGTTTCACCAAAAACCCCTCAATTTAAATTACATTATTTCTGAGTGCATCAACAATAGAGTAAGAAAACATCAAGAAGAAATCAACAGTAATAAAAGATATATGCTAAGCTCAATTTATTTTGTCACCCCCAAATTCATAGCATACTTTTAAGCCTAAACAAAAATGAAGAAGTTCACCAACAGAAAACACCAATACCTAAATTTACCACAATAATCCTTAATTTCTTTTTAATTATTTCTTTCGCTTTTAAAAATATTTCAGAGTGCAGTAACAATTAGTGGAAAAACATCAACAACAATACAAATTGCATATGGTGCTTGCTTTTTTTCGGTACTATTTTATGTGCAACATTTAGTGCAATGTTTTTGTTTCATTTATTTGTTGGTGAGGTGCAAAAGTTAAAATTGCCCGGTATTTTTGGCTCTTTTTCCATGCCGGCCTTAGCTGGTGTTACCTGTGATGGCAAGTGTTGTAGTTGTTGTGGCGGTTTTGGCGTTACGAGAAGTTGTTGTAATGGTGGTGGCCAATGCTGTTGTTGTTGCCGCCGTGGCTGCGGTCACCAGCGACCTTTCCCTTTCTCTATTTCCCAGATGGCTGCGCTTCAAGGTGGCGGTGTTGTTGTTGTTGGTGCTTTGGGTCATGTTGGTGGTGTTGCCGGGAGTGGTGGGTTGCTTCGTTAGATTGGCGCGTGCTGTATGCTGCATGGGATTAATGTTGCCTCCGCCGCCGCCGATGTTGCATGTTGCTGGTGTCGCCTCAAGTGGTCCTGCTTCGGTTGCAACCGCACGTACAGCATCCACCAACGATGAGTGTGTGTGTGTGTGTGCGTATGTGGTGAGTGTGTAAGTGTGTGGGTTGTGTGTGTGTGTGCGTTTCGGGAGCGAGGGCAGAGAAATAGTAATTAAGTTGACGCTTGCCAGGGGGAGAAGCAAAGGAAAGAGAGAGCAACAAAAGCCAGCGGAACCCCACAATTAAAATGCATTCTTAAGGGGAGAACACTGGGAGAAAATATATGTCTAGTAATATGATGTTAAATTAATATGAAAATTATAAATACTATGATCAAGGGATTCTTGAAAATTCATTTTAAAAAGAGTAAGAAGAGACGCCTTTGATAACACTTTCTTAAATGTTGTGTTTTTGTTGTGATATTTTTAAAATAAATTATTAATTTTCAATGAAGCAACATTTTACACAATTAAAACTGAATTCTGCCTAAAAAACTTGTCATTTTCTGTTTAAATAAAATTTCTCTTTTGACTTTTAAGACATTTTTTTATAATATATTATTTTTTCCAGTGCCAAATCTCCCCTCCATTTAGTTTTAAACTTGTAGCTTTCCATTTAGGTGTGAATACAGTTCACTTCTTTATTGTTCCCATTCCCAGCTTCATTTCCCGCGCTTTCCGTAGAAGAAAACTCAAATGAGCGAAGGTGGAAATGGGGTGAAGAAGGCCTTTGGGTTTGGGTTAAGTTCGACGGCCTAATCGGATTAAAGCCTCTTTAAGGGGATTATTTAAGGAAATAATTTATTCTTGAAAATAGAATAATTAAATATCATTTGTTTAATAAATTTAAGACTGGGAGAGCCTTGTTTCGTTGGAAATTTATGTTCTTTTTAATATAATTTTCCAAGTTGAATAAGAAAAGAAACGAAAAACTTAAGGATGCGTCTAAAGAAAATGAAAAACACTAAAATGTGCAACTAATTTTTTGGCAAGAGCTACTAGTTTTTTAATTATATTAAACATTTTAACTTAGGAAAAATAAAAGGTATTAAAATAAGGAATACAACCATTTTCTCTGGATGTTAAAAGTACCTTGCTGTAGAAATTTATTTATTTAATACTTTTTATTTTTAAGCTTTCTTCAATCAGCTTAAGTTTCCTATAATCACTTTCCAAGTATTTAATTAAAAAACTCTCATCTCTTAACTTGACTTTGTCTTAGCGTCAAACGATTTGGACTGAGCTGAGTTCTTAAATCAATTAAAAACACATGTGGCCATTAATAGAATCCCCGACGATTGCTTTTGGATTTCGCAAAGTTCTTGAGCCGCCTTGTTACCAATTAAGGACGGGGCAATAATACACGGCCAACGCATACGCTGGACGTTGTATTGAAGGCAGCAGGATAACGGCTTAATTCTCACTTAATTGGAATTACGACGGCAACATTTTCAGCCGCGTCCCGTTTCCGTTTCCGTTTGCCCGTTGCCCGTTGGTGTCATTTTTGGTTTCCAAGGCGGGACGAGCTGCTTATGCCCGACACCAAACACCATGGAAAATTGGGCGAAAATTCGGTTGCAAAATCCAAGAGGGGGATGCGCTGCCGCTGCATTTGCATGAGTAGCTCGGTAAGTGGAGGAGGATCCGCTCTAGATTGACATGAAATGCAATTACGGCCAAAAACTCCGGCACGGGGATGCGGCGGGTTGTACGGAGACGGACCATCGCAATGGCCGCCATAAATCTGCGACGAAAAATGTGTCGCTTAATCAAGACACACACAGAGGCAGACACACACCGAAGGCGGGTGGGGACATCACGCCATCCGATGTGCCACCCCTCGCGTTCGTTACCAATCCTGGGCCACATTTTGGGAGGCCACAGAGCCACGTCTCTTCATAAGTTGTCGCCTGGTCGCAACGAAATTTTTACAGTCAGGGAAAAATTATAGGGAAAAGTGGCAGGAACTTGTGGAAAAGTCTGTCTATTAGATGAAGAAAAACTCAAGGACATTAATGCATCAAAAAAGGATTCGATGAAGCTGCCTTAACATACCTTTTTTTTCGAATTTTCCCTCAAAGAATTATAAATAATTCTCCCCTTAACTTCCCACCCATTAATTAATATTTTTCCTCCCCCCCCCCCCCCCTCTTAATTAAGAATTACAATTTTTTTTCCTGTACTCACACTCTCCGGCACCCAGGCCATGTCCATGTCCGTGTCCATGCGATCCGGCTGCTGAGTTGCCGGCGGTGGGCAGCACTTGATAGCTGTCGCTGTCCACGCCGATGGCACTTGTCACATGATACCCATAGCCGTTCGAATGTGGATGCTGTCCGCCGGAACTGGCTCCAGCTACGGCTCCCGAGCCGCCTCCACCACCTCCTCCGCCTCCGTAAATTCCCAGAATGGCTTTGGGCTGCTGGTACTGCCCGTGGTTATTGTGGTGTTGCTGCTGCATATTCAACTGCTCGTCGGGATCGTGAAGGGCGGTGAGGGTGAGTTCCATGCCACCATTACCACCCCCCACCAGGTCCTTTGAGTCCAGGCTGCCACTGGGGTAGTAGGGGGGCGGCGGCAGGGGCTGCTGCTGCTGTTGCGACTGCTGCGGGTCGTTTTGGTTGAGCGAAGGTCTACGGCTGGCGTCCAAGTCAAGGTCGTACTCCTTGGCCCCGGCAGGAATGCCTCCGGGCGGAGGAGGAGTTGTGCTGGCATCCCCACTACTGTCCTTTTTCGAGGCGTGTGTCCTGCGGCAGCGACAGAAGGCATAGAGCAGGGCCAGAAAGATACAGAAGGAGAGCGAGGCAATGATGATGGCCACCAGGGCGGAGGTGGTCATGGAAGAGCTGTGCGGCATGTAGGATTTACCAACTGGTAAAGGGGATATTATTATTAATATTATTATTATTATTATTATTATTATTATTATTATTATTAGTATATAACTTTTAAGTTAAACTTACTTTCTGCATTCGCATAGGCCCCGCAGTGTTCATGGTTCGATCTCAGGCAGAGCTTTACTCGCACCACTGGCCCCGGACCCGCTGTCTCCGCCAAGGCCATGGTGCGATCCTCACCCAGATGGGTGCCCACAGCCCCGCCGCCGCCCACGCCCAAGCTCCTGCCAGATGTGGTGGCTGTGGTATAGTGCGCCGGCCTGGCCATGTGGCTTATAACAGCCTCCTTGAAGGTCGTCTCACTGCCCGAAGAAAGCAGCGGCAGAGTCTCTATAATCTCCCACATGGGCACCGTGGCGTCGCGCGTTACCAACGATTCCACGACGGCAATCAGGGACAAGCAGGTGGCAGCCACATTGATGCCCAAAACATGGGAATTGGGATCGTAGCTGACATGCAATGGCGGCGGAATCTTACTGACTTTCGTGGTGGCCAAAACCTCATTGGAATAACCCGAAGTTCCCTTCGCGTTCAAGGCATAAACCTTGAACATGTAGCTCTGATGCTGATCCAGTGGCGCCAGCTTACAGGGATTCTCCTTGAAGCAATTGAACTCGATCCACTCGTGATTGGAGCTGCTGCTGCTGGAGGAGCTGCTGATCTGATAGCTGGGTATATAGCCGTGTCCCGAGCAATCCGACAGCGTTTGCTCCCTGGGTGTGGCCACCCGGCGATAGCTAATCAGATATTTGGTGCCCATGAAGCCGCCATTGAAACCGGGCTGCCAGCTAAGTACGGCATAGTTGTGACCCACCTCCAGGATCTTCAGATTCGTGGGCTTCTCCGGTGCTCCCTTGGGCTGTAATCGTATGGGAGCTCTTATGCTATCCAAGGGATTCACCGCCCGACAGATGTATTCCCCGTAGTCCGAGTGCTGCAAGTGAGCTATCCTCAGGATGGAGGTGTAAATGTCATTATTTTCCATTCTGGTACTAATCTCGTAGTGACCATCCGAGGACATGGTCAGGGGTGACGGATTGTTGCCATATTGCCATTGAAATTCGGGCTTGGGATAGGCCTGAACGCGGCAGACCACCTCTGCTGACTCCCTTAGATCGTAGGCCACTTTGTTGTACTGATGAATGATTATAGGTTCATGTTCGATCCGCAGATGCATCGAGGAATTAGCAGAGTTGACGTCATTCTCATACAGACAGGTGAATAGACCCCTGTCATTGGGTAACAATTGATTCCCATTGGGTCTGGCCTTGCCCCTGAACCGCAGGATACTCTGCACGGCCACCACACCACCGCCGGCATCTGTGGGCGTGGTCCTTATATCGAACATCTTGCGCGTTGGCAGGATCTCGGTTCCATCCTTAATCCATCTGATCTGTGGGGTGGGCTTCCCCTTGGCACTGCACGTCACCGCATAGTCGACATCGCCCACTCTCCTAGTCATGTGCTGCTGCAACTTGGCCAGAAACTGCGGCGGCTGATGTACCTCCAGGATAATGGTGGCTATCTTACCGATGCCCAACTCATTAACCGCATGACAATGGTACTTGCCCTCGCTGCCCAGGTGTGCCTTGGGTATGGAGTACTGTGGACCCTGAGCCAGGATCTTCTGCGTATTCCCAATATCCCCATCCATGTCCCGGAACCAGCGATACTGCGGCACAGGCCAGCCGGGTGGATTGGCAGAGCAGGTTAGGGTCACACCGTTGCCCACATGAACCACTGGCTTATTGGGTGTTATATAAGCCTGGCCGGGACGATGTCTTACCAATAAGGCCACCGTGGAGTTGCCCACACCCTCGATCCTTTTCGAGTTGAAGGGTTGCATGATATTCACCGATCTGCATATATAATTTCCAGCATGTTCTGCCCGCACGGAACCCAGGGTCAAGAGTTCTCCGGTATAGCGAAAGTCGGGAGCTCCCTCCTTTAACCATTCGATATTGATCGGTGAGGGATTGGCGGTGACATTGCATCGGATCAGCACGGTTTCACCCTCCTCAGCCTCATGGGTCTTTGACTCGATCACCACAATGGGGGGATATAGGACATCCAGAACTATATCCTTTTCTCCTGTCTTGCCCAAACCATTGTCCGCATTGCAGGTGTATTTGCCAGCATGATGACGATTCACCCTGTAGATCGTGTGTATGGGCGTGGCACTCACATATTGACCATTTCTGGACCAACGCACATTGCTGACCATGGGCTTGGCATCCACGCGGCACTCCAATTTGGCCACATGGTCGCGTTCGATGCGGAGAGGGTTCTGGGGTCCCACCTCCACGCGGGGGTAGTCTGGAAAAAGTGAGGGGAAAATTAGAATGAAATGTGTAAGGAAAATTTATTAACATTATTAGTTTGGTTTCGGTTTGCTGTTGGGTTTGCAGGTTTCGAAAATATTGTAAGTCCTCTGAAATTTGTTTTTTAAATATTGTTTTTTCATGAATGTTTAATTTTTTTTGTTAATTTCTTTAAATTAATTGCAAACCCCTTATAATTTCATATTAAAAACGCTCTAAATTTTAGAAAACTGTCTGGAAAAATGAGAAAACTTAACTAAGAAATTAATAAATATTTAATATTAAAAAGATTGATTTTGCTTGTTAGTTTGCAGTTCTTGGAAAATATTCCCAGACATCTCTCTTTTCTTTTAAAAATATTTATTCTCATGAGGTATTTAAGTTTTAATAATTCTCTTGCAAGTAAAATAAAATCCCTTGCTATAAACCCACTAATTTGTAATAACATGACTTTTAAATTTATCCCTCACTCGCTGAAGCCATTAGAATCCCTATTAGAGTCCTCCCTTCAGCTATTTTTTCGGCTCATTTGGGTTAGCATACAAATAGGCAATTACAGTAGCTAGTTTAGATTCTTGGTTGGCTGGTTGTTCGGGCCATTAACTTGTCAATAACCGTTTTCAATTACAGGACGGCGGCAACATTGTTCGGGAACAACAATGGCCACCAGCAAAAACAAAAAAAAAAAACAAGAAAAACAAGAAAAAACCAGAAACTACAGTTTATGCCAAGTGAAGGACGTTGACGAGTTCAGCGTGACCCATCGACATTTTTAAATAATGCCATTTTGTGTGGAGCAAAAATAAAAAAAGCAATATATGTTTAGTAGTATGTATATTGGGGGAATAGCCCGGGAAATTACCGGGAGTAGTTTTTTATGGGCAAATGGGGTACAGTGGTTTAGGTTAAGGGTTTTTGGGTGAAGAAGTGATAAATCAAAGATTAAAAAAAAATATTATTTGTAATCTTTTGGCCTTTTTATAGAAGCATTTACTTGCTAGAATTTTTGATAGAATAAAATTGAAGGTATAACAATTTATTGAGACTTTAAAACTTACCAAAAATTTGATTATTATGAAATCAAATGTTTAAAATTAAAGCTAACACCTGCTTTTCATGAAATACAATTTTAAAAATGTTATTTTTTTCTTAAAAACATTTTGTCATAATTAAATGGTTTTGTTTATTAATTTTTTGAACATAGCAAAAAAGTGTGAAATAATACATTTATTTTTGTAAAGTAAAATTTATCGCTTAGTTTCTGCTTTTTACGTCTTTAGTGACCCTTGTCTTATTTATAAAACCTCTTCTTTTTTATATTAACAATTAATTGCCTTTATCATTTAAGACTTCAACCTTTTATTCACTTAATTAGTGATAATAAAAACAATAAAACCTGTCAATTACTAATGAATATATTACCTCTCTCAACCGTTTTTGTTTTCTTTTATTATGTCAAAACCATAAATACCTCTCTCTGTAAATGGAATATTCATAATTGAAATGTCGACGGTAACTGCTACTTTATTCGATTCCCACTTTCAGTTGTCTTTATCTGTCATTTATCTGCCAACTTTAACCGTTTCCAAATGTCGGTAGCGGGACCTCTGAACATTTCACTGACTTTTCCTCGTTTAACTCACCATTGTGCGCTCGCGCTCTCTCTCTCTATGGTCATTTGGTTTAAGTGCCGTTAGTTTCATTCCATATCGAATCGGTGGCACTACCCCCCATTTATCCACAGACCTCCCCCTTAGCAGCAGCTCCTCTCCCCCTCTAACCCGCGCCGAAAAAGCAGGCCCAGTCAAGCGTGAGGCATAATAGTGGCTAAGTATAATTGTTGCTGCTGTTGTTGTTGCGCCAATTAACTTTCGAACACTTTAGTTTAATCACCAGACGGCCCAGCCGAACGCGGAGTCTGACCTCCGACCTCCTGCGTACTGCTGCCTGCTGCCACCTACCTATCTGCCACCCCTTTTTCCCAACCATTTTCCTGCGATTATAGCCTTAGTTGCTGTTGCTGCCAACATTTTCCCCGCCAATTGTTTTTGTTGGCTCTAATTCGTGAAGCGAAGTAAATGTGCCTGCGTCATGGTCTAAACTTCGAGGACTCACCAAATGGACAGGACGAAAAAAAAAAAACAAAAAACAATCAAGTGCAATTTGAAATTTAAAATGGGGACTATAAGTTACTCTTCACTTTGTTTTTTGAAGATTTTTTATCAATTCAAGGTAAGGGTTTGGTTTTAGATTTTTTTTGATAAAAATATTCTTTAAATATTTTTAAAAATATTAAATAGGTTTTTATTGGCAGCTTATAACTTCGAGATTACTAAAACAATGTAATTAAATAATTTAATGGTAAGATGTGGTTATAATAATATAATTAATAAATTATTAAATTAGAATTGTCTAAGAAATATTTTAATTAAATTATTTCTGAATAGTATAATAAAAATTTAATTATGTTTTAAATATTGGTTTTATTGTATTTTGTTATTTTTAAAACCTTGAACCTATATTTTTAGAAGTTTTAAAATAAATATACCATACTTTCCGGGCCCTTTCTTTTGCCAACTTATACAATTTTTTAGCAAAGGAAAATCTCTCTTCCGATTTCATTATTCCCATATTTTTAAGGCTTTTGATTTTGGCATTTTATAAAATTTTTAAGGAGAAAGAAAATATGAATTAATAAAATTTAAACCAAATAAATGTTCTGCAAGTAGAAGTACTAGGAAAAAATTCGGATTTATCTTAATTAACTTGAATATAAGGTATTTTGTTAAGAAATTATTTTAATTTAAATTAAAAGCTATTTAAAAATATATATTTACTAAGAAAAAATGATATTAATAGAGTTTTTAATATTATTCAGAATTTTTAGGTTGAAAAAAAAAGTAAAAGTTCAGTAAATACAGTTTACTGTTTGGTAAACAAAGTTCTCTACATTTAAAACAACACACTTTTCAAGGCTGCTGCTTCGTTATTTATAAATATTTTTCAAAAAATTTCCCGCTCTTTCCTGTAAGCAAAAAACCAACGGAATGCCCTGCAAATACGGCCACATCCTAGAGAAAAAAAATGCTGCGTTATCCGGGACCCAATTACGCGTCGCCCGAAAACATTAAAGCCTAACTCCTAAATGAGGGCCACTATGTGTGCTGTTGGTATGCGTGTGCGTAGCAGTGTGTGTGTGTGTGCTTGCTGGTGTGTGTAATTATAAAATAAAATTTAATGAGCAGAGCTTGTCAGCGTGGACCTACTAGAGAGAGAGAGAGAGGGGGAGAGACCAGGAAAACAGAAGCCACCAAGGAAAAGCAGGACCCCGAGGGGCAGCAGGAGGAAGGAAAAAATCAAGTTTGCATTTCAACACATGCTGTTTTTCCCTTTCCCCCCGCCGCCTGTTATGAAAATCCCCACACTTTGGGGCATTTTCATGCCCAGCCATCCATGTAGTTTCACGCTGATGTTGGGGTGTTGCTGCCACGCCCACCTCAGCCACCTCCCACCATCTCCGACGACCGCCCAGAAGACGTAGTTCTAGTCCAGAACTCTCAGTGTCCTGACATTTGCCACGGAGCCTTGCTCTGGGTTTCTTTTTTTTTCTATATATATTTAATGCTTAGTTTTTTATATGGGAAAAATATTGCTAAGAAAGGCGAAAGAAAATTAATTCCATTTCTTGAGCTGGGAATAATGATTCAGGAAAGGTATTTGTTGAGGGAATCTGAAATTTCTAGAAGTATTTGTAGAAAAATTTAAGGAATTTGGCGGGAAAATAATTGGTAGGAAAAAGGTAATGGAAACCTTATAGAAAACTAAGTTAAAGGGAATACATTATTTACCCCGTTGCAAAAATATTGTATTTCTTACTTTTAAATCAAGAAAAAATATATTTTTTATTATATTGAGAAATTTGTTAACCTCCTATTTTTAGGTTAAAGCATTTCATTTTTATTTCTAAAGGAGATTTAGAAAATAATGTATATTAAGTCTTATTTCTCCATCAATTTTAAAGAGTTTATAAGTCTTTTAAATACTTTTAATAATTACAAGTCTCAACTATTTCTTATATTTCTTTCTACCTTAAATTTCTGAAGTGGACAAAATCATTAACAATTATTTCTTATTTATATTTCAGGTAGTTTTTCTGGGTAAGTCAATCTTTATAAGTATTTTAATATAAACTAAGTAAATAATACAGTCTAAAAGAAACTTTCTTAGCACTTCTGTGGCTTTGCTATTTATTTATTTGCTTTATTTTTTTACCTGGAAACCCTTTTTTTTAAAACCTTAAGCTCTTTAAATTCTCTTTTTATTTTTTCTTCAAGAAATATAATAAAGAGTATTTCAAATTCTTTGGTTTTACCAACCTTCCCCTATTACATTATTTTTTCCACACAATTTTTTAAATGAGTTGCCCGGGGCTGGACCTTGTTCACATGTATGCTGCCACGCCTAGAGAACCTCCTACCGTAACTATGCCACCCCGTAGCTACCAGACCCTGGGTCTATCCACTCCTTCGCCTTGCACATTGTGATTTTATGACCGGCTACATTAGTGCCATGAAATATGCGCCTCCTGCACCTGCACCTGCAGCTGCAGCTGCAGCTGCCTTACCGGAGCTTCCCCCAAAAACCCAACCCCAACCCGAGAACCCAAACCCAATCCACGGCCTGCCCAATCCCACAACCCAAAGCCCAAGCCTCGACTCGACGAGATCCTGGCTTCCGGCTAGGCAGCGTTAAATAAAAATGAAACGTTGCGCATACGCCGCGTTGGCCGCGGCGTAACTTATGCCCGCTGGCCATTTTTGCAGCGAAATTTAATTATTTAACCCGGAACTGGGCCGAAGTCGCGTTTTCTCTGGTGTTTTTTTCCCTGTTGCTGGTGGCTGATGGTTTCTCGTTTGCTGTTTCAGGATGTATCACACACACCTGCTCGGAGTTATTTTAATGAGTCGAGTTTGCAGTTTGGCTTTAAGCTTTCCCCTGTCCATGATTGTCCCGCAGAGCACAGTGGACGAAATGTCAGGGAATTTGATCTTTAAGGATTATATTTTTGTATTGATAATAATTTTTAAAATATATCAATGGGTTGGGAAACTGATACTTTTTAAAATAATTAATAAAATATGTGTATGTTTAATATGTTTAAACATCTAGGGGATTTCCTTTGAATCTCTTGAACGTGGAGGGAGGATATTCTGTTTGCAATTAGTAATTCTTCTTATATATTTGAATTTGTTTTAAAAAATTATTTGAAAAATACATTAAAAATTTATTATAGACCATTTTATATTTTTAAATTAGTAACATTTCCCCTAGAGTTAAAATATACTTTAATTTCCCATATTTTCCCAGTGCATTTATGATTCCAACTGCACCAGTAGCTGCTGCCTTTGTTCAGCTGGCGTTTTCCATCACCTCCGCCACCGCTTTCCCGGTTTCCATCTTGTCCAAATTGAAAAGTTACAAGCGACAAAGGCGGCAAACAGAACTGGGGGAGTGATTGAGGGGGAGATGATTGAGGGAGTTCGGGGGAACAAGGATGCAGCTGCCGCTGATTCTTATGCTCCTTCGTCCTTTTGCCTGCTGTCGCGTACGTGTCACAGTGAACACATCACGTGACTTCCGGCGCGCGTGCTCTCAACACCTAACCACCTTCTGCTTTCCGCGCCATACCGCTTTTCCCTCATTTTCCACAATTTCCCCCCTCATGTTTTTTCCTTAATTCTCTGGCTTTACGCTGGCAAAAAAAAGAAATTATATATATTGTAATGGCAGTGAAAATACGTTGTAAATTAAGAAATCGAGGAATAGGATTTTTTGTGTTTAGGAATAAAAGGGAGGAGAAGGTAGATAAAGTTAATAAATATATAAGAAAAGTTCTTAAAATAATTAAACGCTCTTTTACATACTAAAATATAACTGAGAATTTTCACTTTTTAAAATAGTTTCCTGTAATGAAATTCCTCAATTTCTGTTCTAAAACTTTTTAAACAAAAATAATTTTATACTTTCCTTTACAATGTTTAATTCTCTTTTCAACACAAAGTTTTTAATTTTGTAGTGTTTTCCCTGAAATGTAAGAACCTTTTCCAGCTATTCACAAATGCTAAAATTATTTTGACCTATAAATTAACAGCCATCCGAAGCGAAATACAATTCCTTAGCAGTTAAAATAATTGTTGCCATTCCAGAGGGCCATTAGAAAAAAGCCCAACGAAAATGCCACATCATCGAAATGACCAAAAATATATATGTATATATATAGAACAGAGGGATTTAAAATAAATCATTCGATACACGCAAGCGAGTGTAATCATTATGCTGCGACCGCGTTTGGGCCACTTCAATGGGCCGCGGCAATCGACGGCTTATAAAAACTATAGCATACTTTTTTGGGCAGCCCCTGCAGCTCCTGCAAAACAGAAAAAAAAAGGAAAATAGGGAACAAGGGTCAGTGCTGAAGAGGGGCAACGCCAGTGGTCACTTCATTGTGCACTTGATTGCGCTTTGTTCAGTGGTCCGTAGGTGTCATATGGCCGGTGGAAATTAATTGAATTGGCTTTGGACGTGGCCGCGAGTGAGTACAGTGAGTGTACAGTGAGTACTGGGAAAACAAAAACAGCGGTCGAGTCCTTTGGAACACTTGCGGTTGCCCAACGATGACGCTGGAGTGCAGTTAATTGAAATTGGGCAAAGCAATTAATTTGCTTTTGTCACAAAAGCTGTTAAGCTGAAGAGAGAGAGAGCCAGCAGAACACCCGAAAAACACTCGACCAGAAGGGCATCCTTTGGCGCAACATTTGTTTCTATAATTTGTGCGCTTAAAGCGGCTTAAAGTTTTATTTTTTTTTTTTTTGGCCAAAGGTAGCCCGGTTTCGCCACTCGAAAAGTCTCAAGTTGAGAGTTCTTCGGCTGGAGTAGCACTCAGAAGTCCGAAGTCTAGCGCTGGGTCCACTACAACAATGCTGCATTCATTAAAATGCTGTTAAAAGCCAGAAATTTTAAACTTGGCCAAAAGAAGTCCGAGCGCAGAAACTTGAAATCAGCTTAAGAAAACTGAGCCGGAGCCCTGAAAAGTACCGGCGAGAGAAAGGCTTTTGGGCGGGCACTGGGAAAAATTAATTTTCATTCAAATATAGAAAATAAAATTAGAATTTGAATAAAAATCATTAAAAAATAATCTTTAAATTTAAGAACATTAAAAGCATATTCTGAACAAATTTATTAATCAAAGAAATATATATAACTTATTTTTAGAAGTCCGACAATTGAACTTACATTCCAAATTTGCAATTAAAAGTCGTATTTTAAAGAAAAATATGTTAAAATTGTTGGAAATATAAAAACTTGTTTTAAATAAATTTAGTGAAAAAAGAAAACTACTTCTTATTAATTTTTGAAATCAGGAAATTTTATTGAAAGATTGACCTTACAAATTTTATTTTTTAATGCTTAGTTCTTGACTTTCTTCAACATCTAAAAACATAATTTAGGCACTTAAATCCATTATCTCTTAAAACTTGCTTCATAATTTATTCAAAACCACTTGGTTTTAAATAATTCACTAATTTGTTAAGCATAAAACAATATTTTCCCGAGTGTACCATTTTGTGGCAAACTCAAGAAAATGCTGGCCACTGAAATTCGGTCTTCCTTGGTCTTCAGCCGCATTCCTTTTGTGGTTATGCAAATGGCCAAGAAGCGGGCCAATAACCAAGGCCCAAACCCAGACCAAACCAGCAGCAAAAGATACTACCGACCATACACCACCGGACCGGGCTAAAACCAAACCAGTTGGCTGACATTGCCCGGCAGTGACACTAATTGCAATTGTGTGCAGCATTAGCCGACTTTCTGCTCCTGTCCGGGTGTAAAAAGGTTTTCGTGTAGCCCAGTCAGCAGACGTTGCTGATTTTCTTTTTTTTTTTTTTGCAGCGAGTATTCTGCTTTTGGTTTGGCTTTCTTTTTTTCGGCACTTTTCTGGCCGGCACATTGGCATAATCAAAAAGGACACGAGCCACTGGCTCTCTCCCCAGCCGAGGCTGCTTGAATCTCCTATGCCATTCCAATGATATTGGCCAGAACTCGAAACTCGAGACGTGCTGACTTTGCGGAGATGTGATTGTGACTTGGATTGCGCTGTGGTTCGGCTGTCTTGTCAAGGTGTCTGCCATTACCGATGGATGTGCGAATTGGGTGCGAAATGTTGAGGAAAATGCAGCTGAAAACAATGCTCTTAAAATGAAAATAGGTACTTTTAGAGTTGAATATCTCTTCAAGCTGTAACAAGTATGTTTTAAGTTTAGTTTTTCTTTCGAAAGTTAAATATTTTCCACATCCACGCGTATCTGGTCATAAGGAAGCAATCTGCTGACGTTTCCCGCTGCCATTTCCGGTTCTGTTTGCCTGGGAAATCTTCTGGCTAATGCGAATTATTGTCAGGCAACATCGATGGCAACTGAGGGATGCATTTGCATGCCGCTCACCTGGGCAATATGCCCCACCGGCACACCTGTGCCGGTGCCCCAACGAGCAAAGCATCTTTTTATTCAAATTGAAATGTCTTTTCAACGGGTTTGCTTTCCACTCCAGCGGCCCGCGACACATGAGTGCTGTTTGTCTTCGTCGTTGGGCGACTTTTTGGCCAAGGACTCCGCAAGGAAAACCAAAAAGGAATGGAAATTGGTAAAAGAAAAGGAAGTTTTTAGGGGGAAGATTTATGGACTAGAAGATACCTTTTATTATGGAGGAAAAGTAAAAGGTAAAAATATTAAGCAATTACATATTTATTTCCTTATTTTATAAGGACATTGTCTGGAAGACAGCACATCTAACGCTATCACTGTACTACCTTTCTAGAACTCCTTGATATCCACCACTTTTCTGGTATCCTTGTACCCTTAATACCCATTAAATTCCGCGATTGCCGCATATGGCGGAGGCATGGCAGGGGTTTATTACGTGCGCCGCATGCAACCGAACAAAAGTCACGTGTTGTGCACACCTGCCAGTGTGTGTGTCTCCGAGTAAAGGGGGCAAGTGCGGGTGCTTTCAGCTGGGAGATTGCATTTGCACAGGTGAGGCTAACACTACACTGGTGGGGCTCCGGTGAGATGAGAGAGGCGAAGGCGGAGGATTGGAACAAGATGGAACGTGCCTCTCACGTGTGCAGCAAACTGTGCCAAGTTGACAAGGCGAATGGTGGCGGCCCTCGTTCTGTTTTGTCTATGCGTGGCCACGCTGCGTATGCGCAATTTGATGGCCTTGCCGCTGAAAGCCGCCTCTATATAATCTCCCACCGCCTCCTTCACTATTTTTTTCCGAAGCCATATTTTTTCAAGAATCCTTTGGGGAAAAACAGAGTGAGCCAGAGACTTTTTCAATAATTTCATTTGGGGATTTTCGCACGTTATAAAACACTCAGCAGTCGACGAGAAGTCGCTTCCGATGACAACATGACGCATTGGGAGTTTATTTTTCCAAAAATACACCAAAATATATATGTATTTTGCCCAGTCTCTATTTTTTTCAATTTTTCTCTCTCAATTTTATCATGTCTTTGCAGTTGTTTTTGTTATTTTTCTTGTATTTTTGGTATTTTCTGTTTTTTTTTTTTTTGAAGCTCCTGGCATAAATCAATCAAATGCAGGCACAACACGCAATGCACACACAGCACACACACTGGCAGGCAGCGCGGAGAGTGAAATAAACAAGCCGAGACGGCAAGCTGAGATATATGTGAGAATAAGATCACTGAGAGAAAAAGTTGATAGTTTTTAATGGGTTCTTAAATTAAGATCTTGCCTTTAAGAAGTTTTAAGTGAAACACTAACACGGGCTGAAAAACAAATTATAAATTTAATATAAGGGTTCGAAATTTTATGTATTTATTTATTTAAATATAAATAATTGTTGGGGCTCAAATATTAATTATTTTTAGTCAGAAGTAAACACTGCTAATTTATAAATTTAAAATGTCCGTTTGTATTTATTCTTCCAATTTTAATTATATTTTTTTTTAATACTTTAATCTCCTTTTTAAATCTTTAAAAACTCTCACTTTATTTCTTTCTCTGCCCTGTCCAAGTTAATTCGAATGAGAGAGAGATGGCCTGCTTAGAGGCAGACAGAGACAGCAGGTCCGACACATATGAATCGAATGACTTTGGCAGCGCTTTCAGGAATCCATGCAAACATTTTCAATTAAAAAATTGCCCTGCCATTTGTCAGTTGCTACGCTGCCCTTGTTTCCGCCTTTCTCCCCTCCTTTCACTCAGCTATCTGCTTGCCACTTTCTCTTATTTTCGCTCTGTTCTCTTATCCCCCTCTCCCCCTTTTTCTTCATCGTTCTGTGCAATCAATTGCTTATCAATCACAATCACAGTCATGAGACAGCGTCGTCTTCGCCTCGGATTCGCATTCATATCTGTCGCCATGCATGTGCAGAATGTGTGCGTCTCTCAGTGCTTGTCAAACTGCGGAAAATGTTTTTCTTATGCGGTCAAGGAAAATGAGGAAAAATTCGAAAGGGAAATGTTGCTAGTTAGGGGGGAAAAGTCTTAATGTTTAAAGGAACGAGGCTTCCTGAGTCTTACAGAAGTCCAAAAAGAAAAAAAGGCACAATTTTCACTTTTTAAAAATTTGTTAAAAATATTACTAAATATTTATTGGAATATTTAAAATTTTAATAATATTTTACAGCTTGTGGCTTTTAATATAACCCAATTTATGTAATATATTCTCAGATTTCATATATTTTTTAGAAACATTATAAAAGTATTTCAGAGGAAAAACCTTTAACAAAATAATAAATCCATTGACTTGGGTTTTCTAAAAAATTCGTAATAAAATATTTGAATACTTTTAAATATTTATTGTGTTCTTGTTTATGTATTTTTCCTTACCATTACGTAAAGCAGTATTTTTTTAACACTATAAAAAAATATATAATGTGAAAATTAACCTTGTAGCTTCCCTTATTTAATTTCTGTTGGCTTATAACTAATTCTCCTAGAACTCCAAGTACCAGCCAATAATTATTAAGGCCACACACTGTAATTTTCCCATCTACATATTCATATATCATGGCCCTCGGAAATTAGCCAGTTAATGCAGGACACACAATTTGGTAACTCAAATTGCAGCTGGCCCGCAGGCGGCTGCTTTCCCCGAAATGACTGTCAAACTGCATTGGGATTGGCTGCCTGCCATGGAAATGAACATGCTTCTTTATGAATCCAGTGCCGCCACCGCCTGGAGGCACTTTGGAACTCGAATCGCTGCTGCAAATTCAATTGTTCTTGTCGAACGTCTCGCAAATCGCAGGCCCAAAGTTTGTTGACGTTGCTCCTGCTCCTGCTCCTGCTCGTGGTGCTACTAAGGCCAGCAAATCCCGGAGGCCCCTTGCACATTTGCGGCTGGCAGCTAAATGCACCTTGGAGGCCCACTTTTGACCCGGGACACAGAACTCCGGGGGTGGAAATGTTAAGCAAACAAAGGGGGAAATGCACAGAGAAAATTTATGCACTACCGAAATCAGAGATTATGTTTTGTGGTGTTTATAAATAATTCAACAATTTTCAAGGGCCTTGATTAATTCATAAATATATTAAGACTTTCATTTGATTAATTTCTGTTATATATAGTATTATTTTTCTGCTATAATTATTTCCCCAGTGTCTGTGCTTTGTTTGCTGTTGTGGCGCAAGGCTGACTTGCTGCTAATGGATTTTAAATGAGCATCATAAATAGCAGCAAGTCGTGCTGGCTGGCACACGCCGAAAAATTGCATTTGCCACGCCTGCCACAGCCATAAAAGGAGTTCTACTTTCGGGGAATGCCCCGCCTTCTTCGCCTCCCTGCAAAACCACTTGGCTGTTGTCATTTATTCTTGTTCTGTTTGGTGTCTGCTTTGCTCGGTTTGTGCTCCTTTTTGGTTTCTTTTCTTTTGGTTTATTTGGTACCCTGTACTTATGGATGTTAACAGAGATTGCTGGACATTTCTATATTTTAAAATAGGTAGAAAAATGTATTTTACTTGAAAATTATTACAATTTATGTATTTCTCGGTATTTAAATTAGAAAAACTAAGTTGGGATGTAAGGCAATCTCTTAAGAAATTTCTTTATAGATTTTATTACATTTAAAAAAGGTATACAAATTTATTTTACCTGAAAAATATTCCATTTTCTTTTTAAGTATTTAAATTATAGAAAATAATTTGGATGTTAAGTGATCCCTTAGGAAATTTCTTTGTTTATTTAATTTAACTTTAAAAATTTATAAAAAAGGTATTTCTCTTAAAAAGAAGTTAATATTTATAGACTTTTAGGTAGTTTATTGAAGCTCTTTGTTTTTTGTATACGAAAATTAACCTTCTATAAATTGAAAAGTTATAAAATACAAGGCTTAAATACATTTGCCAAAGAGTATTTCTTAAGTCAATCAACGATCTGCATTCCCCTTTCTTAGCCTGACTTTGTTTCCTATTTCTTTTTGGTTTTATTTCATTTTTTTTTTGTACCAAACAGAAAAGACTATAAATATTTGTTACGCTGACGACTCCGGGGAGAAAGGCAGACACACACACACACATGGCACATAGTTATAAGAGACATTTTGTATATAAACATATATGACTTGTTGTTGCTGTTGTTGTTGCTGTCTGCTTTCGTGGCTACAAATCCGGCGTGTATAAAAATGACTGCAATTTATGTTTTCCTATGAATATATTTGTGGCAAGCTCAGCTCTACTGAATACATAGAATTTATATATTATTTTTTTTTTCTGCCTTTCATTGCTTCTAGTAGTAGTTTGTTACTTTATTTGATTGCATAAATTTTATGCAGATTCCGTAACATGTCATTGCTAGTGATTTTTATTAAATGCAGCGAACGAGCGCGTTGACAAGTAGATTGCGCATACGCCGCGTTGTCGCCCCGAAAATTTAATATCCGCCTCCCCAATGTGTTATGATGTTATGTGGCCTGGCGGGTAGGGCAGGGAGCGAGGGGAAAAGCGTGGCAAAAGTTGCCAACTAATATGACAAGTTGATGCTCCTCCGGTCATCCTGCAGCAGATTTCAGTTGTTGTGGCCCAATAACTAACAATCAAGTGGTGTGGTGTGTTCGGATGTGTGTGTTGCCTCCCCTGACAGACACTTTATGTGTCCTGTGTCATGTGCCTGGCTTTTTGGTCACGTTGATCATGCCACAGCACACACACACAAACACAGAACGCCATGGAATTGGCAACATATGTTCTCATACTAAAGCTGTTGCCAAACTTTAATTACAAAAGAAATGGCCAGAATGAGGTATGAGAATTAAAAAATAAGTTTGTCGGTATTTCTTGCTAAATGCTCAATGGCTTACCTCTTCTGGCCAAGTTTTTGAGGTAAGCAAATTTATTCAGTTTAAATGAAGTGAAAAAAGATTAAGTTGAGCTTGGATTTTATTTGTGGTAATTGAAATATGAAGGAAATAAATGTAACGGCTTTTGTATGTATTTTATTAGTATTCAAAGTGAGTTTATTTGTAGAGTTAGTTATTTTCTTGACAAAGGAAAAGGGGGATTTTCTTAAGAAATATGTGGAAGGCAAAGTTTCAAAGGTTTCTCGAATTTTTCCTATTTTTTTTAATAAACAAATTACTTTAAAACTAAATGAAAAACCTGCTGTAAATCTCTGTGTTTTATAGCCCTGCAGGAGGAAGGCTTCATAACCAAATTCACTTGTGCCCTGGCTGGTTGGCTTCGCTATTAATAAAAATTCTTCAGCCTCAAGCCGTAAATTGTAGGGTTTTTTTCAGCTTTGACCCCAGACTGACCCACCACTTCAACAACATCAGGCCAAAAAGCAACTTGCCAGGAGTTTACAGAGAAAGAAATATTAATGAGACTTATTTTAATATGTATTATTTAATTTTTAGTTGTCGGGTTCCAATTTAATGTTTTTAAATTACTAGCAGAGCAGGGAACTTGTTAATTGGTTTAATATATTTAAAGCTACAACCTAAAACTTTCTAAGAAATATTTAACATTCAACTGCTTTGTTTCATGGGTTTAAAATTTCTCTTTAAAATTTCTCTTAATCTGAGCGCTCTAACTTATTGTGTTAAAAATATTTGCAGAACGAAGAACTAGCAAACTCTTTTTTTCTAATTAAAGCAACACCTTAAATTATTAGAAAAAATAATTTATTTAATTAATAACATTATTTTTTTGGGTACACCACTTTAATTTGTAACCCACATTAATTTTTGTAGAACCTTTGTTCTTACTTCTAAAAAATACATTTTAATTTCTGTACCTTGTGTATTTTTTACTATTATAAAAATTCTTATTCTATAGATATTTCTTCATACTACCTTTAATATTTTATAATTTTTTGAACTCACAAACTCTGATTTTGAAAATATTTAATAAATAAGATTATAGATTTTTTCTAACAACTTTCCCCAGTGCAAACCCATAACCAAAAACCGTGTTCATCGCCCCCTAAAATACTCGAATACTCACAGTTGACATTCAGGGAGACGCTGGTCTCCAGTGTGTGACCCTCGGGCATGGCACGATTCCAGACAACGCATTTGTACTTGGCGCCGTCGTCGGCCCGTCTGGGCACAATCTGTAGGGTGGCGTTGGTATAGTGGTTCTTCGATCCGCCCTTCAAGGCATACGACTGCAGTGGCACGGTGCTGCCCTCGCGGTACCAGCTGCAAACACACAGCCAAAAAAGAAATGAAGACACACATACAAGTGATAGCCAGGATTTAGTGCCAAAAAAATAGAAGCGAGTATGAGAAGGGGAGACCATGTGCCACAGAAGGATTATTAATGAAGGCGACCGCCCGTTAAGTGATTTAGTTTGCCAACGAAGCAAAAGGGAAATATGGAATTAAAGCGAATGAGAGGAAGCTCTTAAAGGGTTTAAAATTTAAATAGTTACATAAATAATACAACTTACGTTATCATAGGATCTGGGGAACCTCCTATACTACCGCAGGTCAGCTCCAAGGGCTTCTCCTCGGTGGCCACTGCCAGATTTCCGGGCGTTACCATCGGCGGATGTGGAGCTGTGAGCACTGTCAGATTATAGAATTCCTGATGGACATCGGCGCCTGTGCCCTTGGCCTTAATGCGGCACTCAAAGCGTCCATTATCCCGATTATAGGAGGTATTCTTGATTTGCAGATCGTAAATACCGCGACTCGGCCGAAAGTCCAAGCTGAAAGCGGGAAAAAAATCAAAGAGAAAATAAGCAAACTGCGTACTGAGTTCTGAATAAACTCTGGAAGCGATTTATTAAAAGGGAAAACTTTTACTTTATGTAAATTAACTGCGCTCTCTTCTGTTGATTTACAGCAGCTGTACAAATATATATACTTCTGTTTATATATATATATTTATTTATTTCTATATTTGTTTATTTTTATATAAACGAAACGAAAGTATGTAGGCGGGCAGTTTACGTATTATTCTGGAGTTAATGCTCTGGTGGTCACGTAGGGTAATGGAGAAGGTAGTATTATGTATATGGTATAAAGGAGATATATACTTTATAATTCATATGTTTTTATACATTTATAAACTCTTAATAATTTAATTTTTAAATAAACATTTAAGTACAATCCAATTTCAGGAGTTATTCTGCAGTCTCTCCATTTAATCTCCCAAAATAAAATCCTCGGCTAATGCCAAAGTTCCCTTCGCATGTAGCAGGGCATCCTGCAGTCATGGTTTCTCTCTGGAGAGATCCTGGAAAATAAATTTCCCCTCACTTGTTTTCGTTAAGTAGCTTCCCTTCTCCCATCATTTGCCGCCACTCACTTCAGCCTGCCTGTTGTGTGTTGTTCATTTTCATTTTCGTTCGCCTTCTGTTTTCCGTGTTGGGTTTTCCCTCGATTTCATTTTTGTTCTGTGTTTCGTTTGCTGTTTTTTTTTCCCCCCCGGTTTTTCGTTTTGTTGTTTGGGGCTTAAAAGCCATGTCCCGGGGTCCGTGCGAAATAAAATGAAAAATGCTCATGGCAAATTAAGCGTCGAACTCATTTTTGTAAATTTATTAGCCCAATTCTCGGACGGACGCTGAAGTTGTAGCCGAAGCCCGGGGTCCTGTCTTGGGCATTACATTTTTATTAATTTAACATGGCGGGCGCTACCTTGATGATGGGGCCAAGAGGAGGTCGTGACTGAGACTGGGATGTTGTTACTTTTTGGCGGATTGACTGGCTAAAACCAAATGGAGAAACTCAATCAAGCGTAATAGCTATGAAACTGTTGCATATACTTTCGCAGAGCATTTCATTTCATTTTCATTTGGGGTTTGCTATTAAGTAATCCTTCGGGTATGCTGGATTTTTGTTCTAGTTTAGATAGAAAATAAAATATTTCTATGACCTATAAAATTATAAATCATTAATGCAAAAAACTGAATATCCTGAAGTTCTTTAAGTTTTCTTTCAGAACTAAAACAAGCAAAGTATCAAAACTATCTCAACTTGTTACTTAAGAAAAATCACAGATTATAGCAATTTCCCAGATATCAACTGGAGCTCACTAAATATTCCCTTCTATCGTTAACTCCTTTTCCTTCATCTTGTTTATAAAATACAAGGATAAGCTTATGCCTACAATATGCTCGCGGAAAACTACTCCTTCGGCAGCAGCTGCCTGGGTTTGGCTTTTGTATTTAAGTTTTAATTTCTTATGATGAGATTTTCCGCCAACCAAGTGCGGGGTAGGGAAAAGGGGGCGTGGCAGAAATCAAGCACTCGACATTATTAAAGTGGGTCTTATAAACTTCCTCAGCCGCTGCAGCGAGATGCAAACTTCGGTCTAAAAAAAAAAGATTAAATTAAAAAAAAAAATGCAATTTTGATAACTCTACAGGAGAAGTATGTGTGTGTATATGAGGGCGGGAAAATGTAAGAAAAAAATTGGAAAAAGGATACTGGTTCCTGCTGGCATCTGAGATTTCTTTTTGGGCTTTCCACTCCTTTATTTTTTCCCTCCTTTAGCTGCCTTTGCCATTGCATTTCCGGCAGCGACTTTTACGAGGCACAGGCTGTCTTGAAAGGATGCTTAAGAGCGGGTGGAAAATGCAAGGAAAATGTATGGAAAAGGTAGGGCAGGGCAGGTAGGCAGAAGGCAAAAAAAAGGGAGTCGTGTGTATGTGGAGAGCGGCTTAAGCGAAGCACATAATTGCCTCTGCCAGGAGGCTCAGCTTGGCGATGTCCTTGCAGCCTCACAAAAAGAAGGAATTTCTAATGTGGGTGTAAGTGTAAGTGCCTTCCCTTCCCCTACTTCTTATCCTGGACCCACCAGCTTCCCTGCCCCATCTCCCTTGTTCTTCGCCATTCGGTTATTATGTTGCATCGTCGTAGGACTTATGCAAAACAGTCGCTGAATTGTTATGCAAATTGTTGCCAATTACATGGCAATGCCTCCTTTTCGCCTCAATGGCTTCAACAAGGATGCCCTCCGCACACACACACACTGAGCGCACTTTATGCGGAATGTATTGAACAATTACACTGACCTACATGGCTGGTGGAAATAAAAGGGGGGAAACATGGGAGGAAATTGATAAATTTTAAAGAATTTTAAAGGAAGAATATATAAAGAGATGTGGATGTCTCAATTAAGAAAATTTTATTTATTATTTGAATATTTTTTAAGGTGGGAAATATATACTTTATATATACAATTAAAGACTTATTTAAAACCATAATAATTAAATATTACTTTTTACTAAAAACTCCCCAAAACCTACAGCACAGTGTGGCAACGTCTTCAGGCTAGGAAAATCGAGGAAAACTCGGCTGGCCAACAAACTTTTCCCCGCACTACCAATCGAGCGAAAGACACCGAGATGGACTGTGGGAAATGAGGGGGAAAAACCTGAGGCAAGCCACTTGGCTTGTTAACGGTAACTAAAGCTCACTTTATAGTTGGCCATGGGCGCGCGCATAAGAAGGGGCCCAAGTATGGGGGGCCATGGGCGTGGGCTGATTATGTTATTATCGGTTTAGTATCGAAGTCTTATGGCTCGTTTTCCTCGTTACCCGGTCTCATGTCTCATGTAATTCAATTTGCCGGGACATCCTTCGTCGCCTTTTCTTCGCTCCTCAGTCTCCCGCCTCCGCCCGTCGCCTTTCTTCAGTTTCGCATGCCAAGGAGTCGTCTTGTGAAAGTAATAAACTTTTTTTTTTGTTGCCCCGTTTTCTCTCAATGAGAATGTTGAAACACTTGGGGAAAACTATTGCGACTTTAAACATTCATTGTTGGAAAATTTTTGAGGTATTTTATTTACCTCTTTGGAAACATTTGTCATTTAAGACGAGTTTTTCAAGTTTTAAGTCACGTTATTTGGTTTGTTTTTTAAGTATTTAACATTTCCGTTCAAAAAAAAATATAGTTTTGTTTTTTTTATTTAGTTAATGATGTACAATTCATAAGGTTTAAGTTTGAAAATACTAAATACTCGATCTTTTGTTTATTTATCACTTTGAAAAGTATTTATTTTAATTGCAAACAATTATCCCAGACCTTTAACTAATAAAAATACGTACGATATCTTTATTATAATCATAAAAAGTATATAATTTTAAACGCAAAAAATTATCTACAATTTGTAAACTATTAAAAATTTTCCTAAAAATTAATTAAATAATAACAACATATAATTTTCTCCCAGTGCCAAGCAGAAAAGGAAGCTGAAAAGGGAGCTGATGAGGGGGGAAGCAAAAAAAAATGTAAACGCGCCAAAATTGACGCGTGGCAAGGACGATGGGTTACCGCCTCCCCCAGTCCCAACTCGACCCCCTTTTGGCCCCTTCAACGATGTGCGTTATGTGCGGATAATTGACTTTTAAAATGTGTGTGCGATATCACAACAACAACAGCAACAGAAACAAAAGGACGACGAGGGGGCGGAACGAAGAAGGGTCGCGACGTATAATTAAACGGCATATTGTCACGCATCCCTGAAGCTCAAAGAGAGGTAGGGCGGGGGAGGCGCCAAGTGAGAGGGAAAGTGCGAGAGAAAGTGATAGGGAGCAGCAAGGACCTTTCTTCCCCCCCATTGTTGTGACCATTAAATATTGTTCGGTGTTTACTGTTTCGCTTTCTTCCCTTTGTTTGGACACTCACCGCCTTCCACGGCTTGTCTCCCGCGGAAAATAAACAAGGATAATCAGCGATATTATTAGTTTCCTGACTCTACTACATAGTGGAGCCAAAGTTAGTGAGGCAAAGGACAGTGAAATAAATCCAAGGACAACAAAGGAAATAATCGCAATATCAGGGAAATTAGTTTCTTTTAGGAAAAGAGCTTAATAAGTTTATGGGGAAATCTCTTAGCAACTAGTTAAGAAAGCAACTAAAGAAAAAGTAGATAAATAAACTTAAAGTTAATAAGTTTAGGGATAAAAGGTAAGTGTTCACTTATTAACAAATGAAGCGAATAATTAAATTCATTCTATAAAATGCTAAAAAGTGTTAACCTGCTTTAATTATTTATCTAATTTATTTACTTTGCTTTTACTTTAAATAATTTAACATTTAATAGGTTGTATTAGGATGGGCTTAAAATTAATTTATTTAATTTCATTAAAAGAAGTATAATTCATTAAGTTAAATTCATTGTATTTTATTCTATTTCAGTTCACAAATTTTAAGCAGCTTTTCGCTTTGCCTGTACACACTTTAATTCACTTAAACTTCTTTCCAAAACTATCTTCATAATATCACTGGCTGCACACTTCCTATTTGTATTTTCCCCTTAATCCCTTAGGAGTACTATAACTTCCAAAATTTGCCAACTTTTTAACAAGTCTTTGGGAAAAGTGAATAAATAAATGGAAACAGGACAACAAATCAGCAAACAAACCCCCGCCTCGCACACCGTTCATCAAGTTATTCACACAATCTCAACTGATGGATCCCCTGAAACCCCCTTAAATTCACCCTCAAACCTCTCTAAAAACCCCCCGAAAACCCCTCTAAAATCCCCCAACCCCCCTCCGAAACCCCCTCCGAAACCCCCCTACAAAATTCCCTCCTCAAAACCCCCTCTCACCCTCCAAACCAGGTCCCATTTGGCAGTGCCAGTGACTTATTTATGCAAATGGCCATAACAAATGAGGCGCATACACTCGACGCGTGCCCCATGCGCCCCTCCCTTCCCCACCAAAAACAAGGCTTAGATGGTTGATTTCCATCGGAGAATGGGGCATCGTGGGAAAATGGAGAAGGGGTCCAGGTTCAGTCTAACCGCACAGTGGAAACGATTAATTTGGTGCCCGGTTTAGCCTCGAAACGCTGTCCAAGCATCGCAAAAGCGAAGGCACCCGTAGGGGCTGGGGTGCAACAACGCATGTCTCAATCGTGCAACATGGCAGCTCATCAGTGGCCGGCGGCGGCAACCGGGGGATTACTGTACAGTGGGACAGCATCGTCCTCATTATTGAAACATGTTGCTAACATTTGTTATGCAAAGGCGACATTCATGCTAAATGCGATTGTATGAGAGGGGGGAGGAGGTCAAGATGGGTGTGTGTGTGTGTGTGTGTGGGGGGTGGTCACATATATCTATATCCATCAAGCTTAGGGGCTTTGCAGCTCAGATGGGTGCTTAGGTTACCCTGTATTCCATAAATTTGTCAAAAAATTAACAGAAATATTTGTGTTTAAGACGGAAATATGGCATTAAAAAAAGTATGTATTCTTTTGAATCGGAGATTAAATTTTCTCTTTTTTAAAGAGTTATTTTTTGTCTGTTTTAAATTAAAGAACTATTTGATATACTCAACTAATCTATATTTAAACTTAAAGAAATGTGTAAATATTTTAAAAATATATTTACAATATTTTTCACTTGAAATAATGTATCTCTTCGAACCTAATAACTATGTCATAGTTCTTATTGGCTCTTAAGACCCTTTTATTGGCGCTGCAACTCAAATATGTAGTTCTTAATCATTAAAAAAATGTGAATAAATACTTAATAGAATATTTTACATATTTTTAAGCTGAAATATTGTTTCCCTTAGAACGTAATTGGTATCTCACAGTTTTAAGTGGCTCCTAAGGCCTTTTTATTAGACTTTTCTTGGCGCTGCTACTTAAGTATTTAAGATTTAAACATTCAAAACAGTTTAAATAATTATTTAAAAAAAATATATTTGCATATTTTTAAGCTAAAATATTGTACCTCTTGGAACGTTCTAACTATCTCATAGTTCTTAGTGGCTCTTATATCTTTCTGATTGGCCTAATATCGTCGCTGCTCTTGTGCAAAATTTCTATAAATGCCTGCTAATTCCTGCCCCTTTGCCTGCTCCTGTGGCGCCTTTAACGAGACAGTGTTGTCATGTCCATCTACTAGTAGTTACCACCGAAAAACCCCTACTCCTTTGGCCAATTTGATGCTGTCTCCCTGCAGCTGTGTGTGTTTGCTGATAGCCGTGTATCTGTGTTGACTTTATCTGCTGTCCAGGCGACAGAGCACGGATTGGTAACTCGTCCTGGTTGCTACACATAGGAAAATGTCATTTAAAATTTTGTATAAACCCAAATTTTATATAATTTTTAAGGAAATACTCAAACTCTATTACCCAACGAAATTTTAAAGATTTTTAATTAAGTTCTTATATAATTTTTAATATAAATTTAAAATATAAATATAATTTTGTGAGCGTGCTTAGACCAGGACTGAGGGGATACCTCTTTGTGCCTTTCAAATTCAATGCAATCTTGTGACAGGCCCCCCCAAAGGGGGAAGGGGGCGGCGGGCCAGTGTGGCCTTGCCAGCTAAACTATTTACCTTATGTGATGTTTGTTGTCGCCTTGGCTACAGTTGGAGCCCCCGCTCCAAAAGCCCCCCTTCAATCCACTCTCTCTCCCCCCGACATTTGATGTTGCGCTGCTCTCAGAGAATCCTGCTTTGTACCCTTGTTGTGTGAGTGTATGGGTGTGTGTTCGTTCTTTAACGTTAACGGTAAATGTGTGCAAATGACAGCGATATGACAGGTCAAGGCAGTCAGGCGAACGCAGGCACGCACACAGTAGCAAACTCACACAACTGCAAAAAAAACAGGTAGACACTGAGAGAAAAATGGGGAAGTAGTGGGTGAATTTGATAGGGCGATGCTTGAGATATTTAGAAAATTCAAGAATTTATTTGTGACCTAAAACCATTTTTTTTTAGAAAATCCAATTACTAATGAAAAAATATTGCTAATGAAGATCACTTCCAGCTTAGGCTACACATTTTATTTTTATAAAAAAACCATACCAAAAAAACCATACAAATTTTATGATTTTCTCTTTTGACAATACCATATCTTAGTAATACATTTAAAAATAAAAAAAGAGCTAAAGAATAAGCAATCAAAACCAACTTAATAATAATCAAATAAATCCGTTCTTAGTGTTCTATTCTGCTGATATTTATAGAAACTATAATCTTTATATTATAAATTACTGTAAGTTATAAGTACTTAGGTTGCTAAGTATTATTAAATATGGTAGATACAGTATATTAAAAGTTAAATTTATTTCAAATATATTAGTATCGAAAAACCATAGGTGCTAAGTCTCAAGTCTTAAGAAATATATTCTTCATTAAATAAATCCCTGATAGTTCCACGTTATTTTTTATAATTACCACTTATTTATATAGTTTTATTAAATTATACTACTATGTATAGATTTTCTCCCCGTGCACCACTAACAGTTGCTGTAGTCGCCGCTGTGATCTGGCACCAGCAGGGCTCACACTCACATATTATCCTTGGCAAAGGTTTTAGTGTCATTGTCACCAGGTGTTGATAAGGGCAACGTGGAAAAAGTGTCTGCCACCGAAGGTCAAATTTATGGCTGATATGTCTGTCGCTTTCTCCGACAATTTCTTGAAATTAAAGTTGGGTGCGCTATATGATCAAAGTTGATAAGGGTTTCATAAGCCCTTTGAAAAGCCCAAAGGAGGGAATAATCAAGGGAGTAGGGTCTTGTCAATAAACTAAAGAATTTATAACTACTTTATTTGTACTTTAAATAAGATAAATTAAGTAAAGATAATATATAAAAATAGTTAAATTAAGCCTCAATCTTATCTCTTTCCATTGCTCATTAAACCCTGAAATAAGCCTTAAGAGATGGTTTCTTTTAGCCATAAATCAAGGGTTTAAATACTTTATTTGTACCTACTTAAAAAAGGGTAAATAAATTATAACAAAATATTAAGGCACTGCATCTCTCATAGCTTCAAGATCTTTCCATTATTCCTTATTCCCTCATTAAGAACCTTCCAATTTTCAGAAATCTAGTATCCCTGGGAATTTGCACATTTTTCCATATGCAGGCGCATCTGGTATGCGAATCAAAGTCAATTACTTGACAAATGTGGCCTGAATTGTGTGTCGTGAGTGTCAATGGAAGAGCAGGAGTCTCCAGGACGTCGGAAGTATTCCCATTGCACTCCGTGGGCCTCCCATCATAAGCCTGTTGAGTGGCTAAGTGAGATTGCATTTGTTTTGTTCTCAGCCCCACCAGGGGTTTTATGGGGTGGCAAAAATCTCTGCTTATTCGTTGGTTTGTTTGTTTGTTTGTTTGCATTTTCTTGTGGCTTCCATGTTTATTCATGGCACATAAGCAGGATAAAAAAAAACAGTGAAGGAACGGGAACTCTGTGGTGGGGACACTAGCTTAAAAGCCGCAATGACTCTTGATATTGACAATATCAAAGCCAAGAGAGAGAGAGAGAGAGGGAGGGAGAGAGGTCCATGGGTATGCATCATCGTGTCCAGAATCGTGAATCCGGAATCCCCACAAGCAGCTGCCATCTGCTGTCCAGCTCCGCATATTTCTCCACTGTCACTGATTTCTCAATAGATTTCACAGGGCAATGTGCATAAATCATAACTCGGTTTCTGAGGGCGTGGCCGGAGCTTTAAGCAAAAGTCAAACCACTGACAGCTGCATAGGGGAAATGCGGGAAGAAGTGGGGAAAAGCGGGGAAATTCGCCCAAAGTGGGGTATTTTTTTTTTTTGAGGGGCTCCTCTTGTGGTGCCCGAAAGGCAACTGAATCCGAAACTGCAGCTGTGCTTGCGGCTTGCTTTCGTTTGGCATTTTTGAGATATGTGCTTTTATCCTTTTTTTTATGGCCAAAAGTCAACTGTATAAAAGGAGCAGACTTATGGCCAAAAAAGAAGTAAATCAGTTTTTCTAAAAGAGCTATCAAAATGTTGCTAGGGAATAAGGTAGCAAAAATATAATGGAATAAAATCGTTTGAGTTTTATTAAATTATATTCAATAGCAAATATTATTGAGCAATGTGTTATTTAATTAGGTAAACAAATTTGGATTATTAAGAACATTTTTGAGTGTCTGATAAAGAGTTATATTTATTTTATATATATTTATTAAGGAGCTAATGTAAAGTCTAAAGTCTAGGAAAATGCTAAAGGATTTTCATTTTTAAATCCTTAATATATAGTTCAAAGGGTATATTTCTTTCACCTTAAGTTTTTTCTTAGCACATTCTTTTCTTTCAAATATCAGCCAAGTTCGCTTATTCTATTTTTCTATATTTTTCTCTTTTCTTTTTTACTTTGTTTACCGTCAGTTTTTATTTGTTCGCCAGCAGGAGCAGAGTCATAACAACACCAGCAGTGTTGGCAGTAAAATATCTGCTGCGTTGTCGCCGCAGTCAAAATGAGTGTGAAAAATAAATGTTAATATGACAGAGGATTTGGTCAGTGAGAGGGGACAGACGCAGACACACACACACATGACTTTCCAAAATCTGGCCAGGAAAAACCTCTTCCCTGAAGTCAGAGAGTGGAATTTGTTCGCCTTGCTTATAATTTTTGTGGCCAGGCCTAGGAGAAAATTGCAGTGGAAAATTTATGAGTCTCTCGCGCTGGCAGGTTCCCTTTACACTTCCCCCCTTTTCCCAATTCCCTAGCCTTGAACTCCTGTTAATATTCTTCCGCGCCGGCTTATTTACGACCCTGAGGAGAGTGGGAGGAACAAGCTGCTGAAACAGATCTTTTGTGCGTACGTAGGGACACTTTGCATTACTTTGCATAATTTTTTCGGACATGAGTTTGAAGGGGTATTGCGGATATAGCAAAAGGTTTGTGACAGTGAGGGTATCAGACATTGTTAAAGGAATTAATTGTGAATAATAGCATTACAGAAATTTTTAGTTAAAATACTAGCCTTATTTTTTAAGAGTTTAATAGTCGTAGAATCCTTATAAAATTCACTTCAAATGGTTTTGCTTTCTTTAGAATGTCACAATGTACTGAATAATACTAAAAAATTATGCTTATAATCTTAAATTATTTTTAAAGTTGAATAAATAAACGCCATAAAGGAGTCATTTGCGACCCTATAAATCATATATATTCTTAATTAGCATTAACAGCCGAGTTGATCTAGCTATATTTGCACAAAAAAATATTTGCTTAATTTATTCAAAGATTTTACATTCTGAAAAATTATTAAAAAATTAAAAAATCATAAAATATCTTAATTTTTCAAATGGTAAATGTAATATGCTGATTTTTTAACCTAAAAAAAAACTAGCACAGAAAAGCTTCCCGATTTAAAATTAAATCATTTTTGGCTTAGTTATGATACATTTCAAATGAGGTCCTTAGAGCTAATTACCATCTGCAAGGGTATACAAATTTTGGCTTCTTGAAATTGGTTCTCTTGAAGTTATTCAACATAGATAACAAGAAAGAGCATTCCCAAGTCCAAATATGATGTTGATTTTTATGATTTCTATAATGTTTCATTATGCTGCGTTTTACGACACAAGCGGGAGTGTGTGTGTGTGCCCCCTCCCTCCTTTCCCTCTTAGAGAGTACACCACACACATGCAATGTTTGCCTCCATATTCAGAGTGTATCTCGCTTCGTTTCTGCTTTAATTTATGGGCCTTTTGTTTACATTTGTGTGTGTATATGTGTGTGCATGTTGTTTGAACAATCCGCCTATCTCTGGGTTCTGCTATTTTACTCCACAGTGTAATATACACAACACAACAAAGCACAGAACAGAACAGAACAGCAGCCGCCGTCCCGCTTCTCGCATTTTATGTGCGCTCAAAAGCCAATTTCGTAGAGATTTGCCGGGGTCCAAAAACTTGCGGACCCATTATAAGCGCATAATCTTTTCCTAACACACACCCCGATACACACACACTCGCACACCCTAAGAACGGGGCCAAAAATGAAATGGCTAAGCTTGCCTAAGTCAACTCCCCCCCTTGCGCCGTGTTGTTAGATAATTTTTGACTTTGCCGGGCCAGAAAAATACTTTGAAACACACTCTTACACACACTCACTGCTTCCACTGGCAACTCCCCCTTATTTCCTTTTTGTTTGAGCAAATTTTAAAGCTCACTTTTAGGGGGCAGCCCCAGATGACAGTTGAAGAAGTTCGTCTACGGAGGCTGGCTAATGGCCCACAAGTCGGGAATAACTCGGAGAAAATGTTTGTCAAACAAAGAGAAATGTCACAAAAAAGTTGGTTCTTTAAATCAAAGAATTATTTGGTCATATTTGCTCCTGGAAATTCATATATTTGTTTATAAACAAAACTATTCTAAGATATTTTGGCTTTTTCTGTTTTATTTCCTACTGAAATACAAAGGAAATAAATTAAGGCCAAAGCCATAACTGATTTTCTTTGATATAAAGCTTCCTTATGATTCGAAATTTAAATGTCTTAGAAGCCATTAAGGGCTCTATAAATTTATACAAAAATTAAAACTAATATACATTCTTATGCAACACTAAGTCTAGATTTGTATGCTTTTCCTTCAAAGAAACTAAGCTGAAATTAATCAAAATCAATAAAAGAATTTATAGTTGAATGGAAACCAATGTTAAATCAATCTTATTATATTAAACTTTATTAGAAATCATTCTAAATTAATTAATAACTAACCCAAGTAAAGAAATACCTTTCAAATTTATATAGATTTCATTTTCCATTCAACATTTTCTCCCTGTGAATCCCGGCCATTGTCTAATTTCTTTAGACCGATTTTTTTTTACTTCGGCATCGCCTCCTGCTTTTTATGAGCAACGCCTTACAAATGAGTTTTAGCCACTGACAAGGCCACCCGGGAGGCGGCCTGGTGTTTTCGTTTTTTTTTTTTTTCGTAGGGGCGTGGCATTCCACCATTTTGTAGGGAGAAAAAGAGAGTGAGAAAGCGGGAAGAGACCCCACGCCGGTCGTTCGCTTCTATTGCCTGCTTTATGACAGTTTCATAGACTTTTTATGTTTATGCCGGAGCGTTTAGTGAGCGCAGCTGTTGCGTCCGCTTGGCAAGGCCAACTGCCACTTTGAGTTGTGCCACCCGAAGTCCCCACCCACCCGCTGGCACCTCTACGCCCTCAATGGCCACCACCCCTTCACTTGTCCGCGTTCTGCCTTCCATTTGCGGGTGGGTACAGTGAAGGGTGCTGTTGAGGGACAGGCCTTAAAAGCAGAGAGAAGTTTCAAGTAAGATTTACAAATATTTGGAAATTTTTCGGGGACTTTTGTAGCTTACTTCAAAATATTTTTAGGGTGAATTATTTGTAGTTTCTTATATATATAAGGTTTTATGACTTCAGTTGAGTTTTTATTATTATTTGGTAATATTCCTTGATTATTGGAGATTTATTATTATTATTTTCAATAATTTATCTGCCTGGAAATAACAGAGACCTTACCTTTCACATTACTTGACCTAAGTTCAGTCTTTTTAAAATCATGTAAATATTATAAAAAAGCTCTTAAAAAATATATTTTTTATAGGTAAAATAATTCATGCTAGAAAATAATATCTTAAAGATTTCTCTGATTTAATTCAAATCCCTGCCATCCCATATTTTCCCTTTTAATTAATTTATCCTGTACCTGTGCCAACTGTGAGGCGTTCCTATATTTATATTTGCGTTTCTTATCTCCACGTAATTAAGGCAATGGCCACAGGACCCAACTGCGTGCGGAATCCTTGGAGGCCGTTCGTTCTAATCATCATCGCCATAGTCATCATCGACAAGCGTTGTCATCCAGGGGAAGCCCTTAACCCACAGAGCCCTGCTCCTGTCCCTGCCCCCGGAGTTGGAGTTTTGGGGCGTCACGAAACTATGTATTTCTTTTTTTGCTTTTGCCCTCGCGGGAGCAATAATGTCTCAGGTCTTTTGGGGGGGTGAGGTGGGGTGAGGGTTGCTGGGCAACAGCTGCTGTTGCTGCTGCTGCTGAGGGAAAATCTCCTCCCTGTTTTCCATCATGCCATCCTCCAGGCTAAGCCGAACCCCTCACCGCATTCATTGTTATTTTCCGAGGCAGCGGAGATGGGAAGCGCGTTGAAAAACTTCTCAGCTTTTTCTGGCACACCTGCTCATCATCAAGGAATCCAGCGATTGGTAACAGGTTACCGGGATAACAGTTAACAGATTTCAGTTCAGTTCAGTTCAGTTTCTCCTGTTGATTTTTACGCGTTGAATTTTTAATTACTGCGCCAGCGAAAAGCTCAAATATTCCACCGAAAATTATGTTACGACTTAAGCTGTCTGTGAAAGTTGAGCGTGAATAAGGCATAACGAACGAGGACGAGCAGGAGCAGGAGCAGGACCAGGATCTGGATCTGGAGCAGGAGCTGGATCTGAAGCTGTCTGGTTAAATTTTCATTAAATTTTAATTTTTATTCTCCGCCAGAGAAGTGCTCAAATTGGTGTAATCGCAAAAGAAAGCTGCATTTATTATTGATGAACCTGGAAGGCGAAAATTTAATTGATTTGATTTAGGTTTTTGCGGCTTTACTTTTGCCAGCTTGAAGTATTTATAAATATATAAGGATAAGACGCCACCTTATATTATCTATTTTAAATACCTTTCCTCTTAGTTTACTTTCCAAAATTCTTTCCCTGGTTTTCCCCACAATTTAACTCATATTTTTAGCTTTCAACTTGTGTAATTTGTAACTTGCAGTCCTTTGATAGCAAGAAATCCCCGCAAAAGCTTTGGATTTTAATGAGCGTCCGGTGCCATCCCTTTGCCTGCAACTCTATATAGATGTTAATACCCGATATTCGCACTTAATGAGCTTCACCCCTCATAAAGTTTGGCCATAAACTATGCTCTGGGTTGGGACTTAAAGTTGCTGTGGACATTAAAATGCCGGAACCCCCGGCCGCCGCCTCTTGGGGTCAGCGCCCATTAAATTGGCAAGAGCGCACACACGCATCCTTAAGCCAATTTTTGATAAGCTTTTCCTTCTTCTGGACGAACATAACAAAATACAACAAAAAAAAAACCCTCTTCATTGTCTGTCAATGGCCGGGCATGAGTAAAAAATATTTCTACATTAAAGGTGACAGCGACAGACGTTGCCACTGATTCCTCATTTCAGTCGGGATCCCGGCTCCTGGATACACAGATACACTGGGTGCCTGGCGCGTAGGTCCTGGATGGATGCCGGTGCTTGTGACAGCGCCAGCAGGAAACAAACAAACAGCGCAGCAATGCAAACACAGGGCAGATGGGATCGAGGGGTGAATTGCTGGGGTTTCGGGCTTGGGGCTGCCTCCGAGGAACGAGCAAGTTGGGAGTTTGGGCGAATTTCAGGACTGTGCGTGTGTTTATTTTGTCGTAAATTGATTTTAACGGCGAATGACAAACAGCAGTGGCAGCAGCGACAGCACGAACGCCATTTTGCGGCATTTAAAAATGTATTTAAAAATGGTAAGATTGCTTTAGATGAGCTCTTAAAAATTGAGATACAAGATAGTCAGTCAGTGGCGTTGTTAAGCTCGTTTAATTTAAGGAGAAAATTATTTAGTACTTGGGAATGTTTTTATGAAGTTATCTAGTGAGGGAGCTCTGTTCTGAGGGGCTAAAGAAAATTATTAGCTTTTATATTATATTATTTTCTTCTATGAAAACAAGTGATTGGTATAAGATAAAATATATTTTTATATAACTATTTAAATAATTAAGGAAAGCTAAGGAAAATGTACAATATAAAACACCCTTTTTATTAAACCTTGAAAAAGGGAAAACCCACAACGAGCCACCGCATATTCATTTTCTGATTAGAAAAATTATTACATAAAATTTATGTTAGTTGACAAAGTTTATGGTTCCGAGAAGCGCCCGTGAACGAAGCCCAGGAAGCTTAGGCAGCAGCCGGGGAAGCCGGCAAGGAAGATGGAGGAGACAAGACATGGCAGTGCCTGTGTTAATGGCTTCCCCTCGGGGTAGTCGCTTGCCATCTAAACTGTATTATGGCAGCCACAAAACAGCAGCGGCGGCAACAACAAGCTTAATAAATGTCGACACAAAGGGGAAACTGGAGCAGGAGCTGCCGTGTCAGCCGGAGAAGGATGCCAAGACAGAGGTGTCGTCCTCGTCGTCGTCGTCGTCGTCGTCTACCTGGCAACATGTTAAGCAGGTGTTTCCAAATCACTTACGTCGAAACATCGCCAAAACAACAGAAGCAACAGCAGCAGCAGCAGCAGGAGCGACATCAGCGGGAATTCCAACGTTGTCTGCTGACGCCTTCAGCGACATTGTCGTCGACTTTGCTTGCAACAATAACAGCCAGCAAATAATAAACAACAAATTTAGCAACATCAACTTTGCCAGTCGCGCGACATTCTCATTCCATCTCGGCCGTCATCACTCAAACTACGCACTATGCGGCGTATACGTAATGTGACGGAGTTTGTGACACAAATTCTAGTGAATTGCTTAGTTAGTTGCAGGGGAAAATGTCTAATGTATAAATTATGCAGCTAGATAATTGCACTAGCTCAGAGTTTATGGTTTGAATGCAACTATTTTGATATAACTGAATTTGAAATTTATTGGGAAGAGCTTCAGAAATACCAAGTTTGTCAAGAAAGTGAGTATTTGTTGAGGTAGAAATGAAATTTGAGACTTGCAAAGGGACTTGGAAATATTTATAAGATATTACGCATACGCCCAGTAAATCAAATATAATTTAAAATTGCTTTTCCTTTACTTTATACGGAGTTATACATATTATTTTAAATATAACGCATACGCCCCATATGTCGAAAAGAATTAAATATTTATTTACTGTATCTTACCGGACCTATATTTTTGTTTCTAAATATTACACATACGCCCGCCTCATAGGGCAAATGGAATAATTAATGCGTTTTTCTGTATTTTACACTGCACAAAATTTATTTATCATATTACGCATACGCAATGTTGGCCAAAAATATACAAACAAACATTTTGAATAAACCAAAAAATATTTTTAAATCAAAATAAAGTTATATTAATAATTAATAAAACCATTTTCCTATAAGTTATAATACAAGTAATCCTTTGAATTGAACTTCTTCCCATACCATTACTCCTAAATCTTTAGGTAACCTCAATTAATATAATTTTAATTATAATCTTCCCCCAAATTAATCACTTAATTTCCTTAACAAATAAACTGCCACCGTTGTCACTAATTTAAATTAAAGCCTCATTATATTGTTTCAAAACTCAGCTCTTACTCAGAAGGTAAATTCCATAATTTCTAAGTATTCAAATTAAATAAGTCGCACTTGAGAGTCTTTAAGCCCAACGACGCAGCCAAGTGTAAGCTAGCAAATGACAACAGCAACAACAATAAAAAAAAACATTTAAACTGAATTATTCATAAAGTTTGGCGACCATGGCCCAGGAAGGAGACGAAGAAGAAGATCGGAGGCGGCCGGGCCAACTGCTTCCTGTGAGTGTGTGTCATGGCCACTGCTCCGGCGTTTCTTCCTGGCCACCATTTCCACATTCAGTCCCGAGTCCGGGGTCCGGGGTCCGTACTCCACCCTTGGCGTTGCTGCGGTTATTGCGGCGAAGAATGGCGGCCGGAAGTACACGTTGACAAGTCGCACTTCGTACGGCGGACAACTTCCGGCGGCGGCCCCTTGGCTTTCGGTTTTCGGTCTGGGTTTCCCCTGAAGCTTTATGAACTTCACATGGCCGGCGGGTGGCCGGGACACCTTCTGTTCCGTCCCCGCTTGGCTACCGTGTTTTCAAACCGTTTTCCTCCTGTTTTCCCCCCTGCTTTTCCCCTGCTTTCCTCCTGCTTTTCCCCCTGGTTTCCCTCTCATTTCCTCGGCTTTCTCCCATGACCTTTCCCTTGGACAACCGCCACACCGCATGTGCGTATTTGCATGAAGCAGCGGCGAGTTTGAGACCGTTTGTTGCCATTTCCCCGACTTGTTGTTTATGCTGCGAAAGTGTGTGTACACAGGAAAAACTTTTGCACAAATAAATAAAATCAAATAGCCACACAAGAGAGAAGAATAATTGGAGCAATAACTTGATTTTGCGAACTAATTAGGCGAAAGTAACTGTGTTTGAATATAATTTCTCTTAATTATAATAATTTCCATCAGTTTCGAGTTTCTTGTAGTTATTTTTGATACTTTGTGGGTGGAAAGGTTTTGTTAATGGATATATGTATTACTTTTATTGTAATTATTTTATATATTTTCTTATTTTCCTATAACTTCTTACCCCTTTTTTCTCCCCGTGCACTACCCTTCCGTGGTTATGTATGTGTCTGCCGGCTTAAGCTAACTTTAAATTACGCTTAGCGACTGAAATTAATTTACGCAACGCCACGAGCACCGAAACAACAAAACAACAGCCGTAGCGAGTGTGCAAATGTGCCTCCCGGAAGGGGCAAGAACCGCACTTGACAGTACGGAAAGGGGAGGGGATGCGGGTGAGTCCGCCACATGGCGTGGCACTAAGCCTCTTTTGGGGTTTGTGCATTGCATTTGGCAAATCTGCAAAATCCGTGTCCTAGGTCGTAAAGTCATTTAATGCGCGAAGTGGAAATCATTAAATCCGATTGTTGAAAGGGGCATGAGATATATATATATATCGAAATGGTGGGTGTAATTTGGGACAGCTCTTGATGGCAGGGAACCGCTTTTCGGTTATACAGATTAATTGTTGATTGATTTATGGACGTTTTGTAGCGATTTTTGGGTGGCTTTAGAGTGGCTATAAAAATGGAAACTGAAAGGGAAGGGACTTGAAACAAATGAGTATCTTAATTCATGAGATTTATATTTAAAATTAAAATTTTTTAATGTGTATAAATTTTTTTTTTTAATTAATTAACATCTTTATTTAATATTATTCAGGAACAGATCTAATTAAAGCCTTTAACCTAAATGTTGTCTTAAGTAAATAATCTCTTAATTATAAATTATAATTTTTTTCATCTTATTATATAGGAATAGGTCAAATTACGAATATTGATGTTTCAGGTAAATAATATATTCATATAATTATCTTAGAAGCAGCCCAAAATGTCTTCTTTTGAGCCTGCGAATTGGAGTAGCCCCCTGTAATCTCCGGGCGAGACGATTACGGTGGGCAGTTAGTCGGTCGTTGTATCTGCTTGAGAAGAACGAGATTTGGTCTTCAACAAGGCTCAGGTTTAAGTCGTTGTGAAGCGTTTGGCCACTAACGAACCACTCACAGCCAGTGATTTGTCTTAATGTTTTATTCTGGACGGTTTGGAATCGTTTTCGGTGGGACGCAGCCGCCACTCCCCAAATTTGGATGCCGTATCTCCAAGTAGGTGCGATGATTTGCTGATAAATCTGACGCTTGCATCTTAAAGGTAGTTTGCTTTTCTTATTTAGCATCCAGAATAGTTGGTTACGCTTTAGGTTGCACATTTTGACGACTCTGGCAATATGATCACGGAAGGTTAGGCGTTTGTCCAGTGTGAGGCCTAGGTATTTCGCCTTAGTCGCTTGCTCTATGTCCACGTTATTAATGTGTACCGCAGGAGTTGTGTTACGGCGTAACGTAAAGCAAACGTTTACGCATTTGCTTTCGTTAATTTTTATATTGTTCGCCATGGCCCATTTCTCGAATTCGTTGAGATAGGTTTGCAGCATTTGTGACGACTCGGTCTCACTGTTCGAGGAGCTGAGAAAGCAGACGTCGTCAGCGAAGCTGGCCGACAGCATTTTGCTGTTGTCATAGCTTGGCTTGGGGATGTCTGCTGTATAGATGGAGTAGAGAATCGGTCCCAAGACGCTTCCTTGAGGTACGCCGGCTGCAATGGCAACATTTGCAGAGATTGCGTCTCTGGACTGGACGCAAAACTCTCTGTTTGTGAGAAACGATCTGATGAGCTCAAACAGGTTGGCTGGCAGCGCTATTTTGACTTTGGCTAGTAGTCCCGGGATCCAAACTCTATCAAATGCCTGTTGAATGTCAAGGAAGATTCCGTTGCAGTATTCTTTATGGTCGTAGGCCTTTAGGATATGATTGACTACACGGTGTAATTGCTCAATCGTACTGTGGCCAGCTCTGAATCCGAATTGGTGCATTGGGATAGTGTCATTGTCTTCTAGGTGTATTATAAGTCGGGAAGCTATCAGCCTTTCCATTACCTTCGATAAGGAGGGCAGGAGACTGATAGGCCGGTAGGAGCTTGGATCCTGTTCCGGCTTCCCTGGCTTTAGAATCATACTGATTCTAGCACTTTCCATTTTTTGGGGAAGTATTGCACTCTAAGTATCGCATTGAATATCAATGTGATAAGTAATAGTGCTCTCTTGGGAAGGATTTTAAGTACTGCGTTGCTTATTAGGTCGTGACCTGGCGCCTTTCGACTTTTGAGGGTACGTATCAT
>VNJU01004345.1:0-62906 GCA_008042675.1 Drosophila seguyi
ATTAGCATTAAAAAATAATACAATTGTGTAAAATTTTACATTTTACAATAATTTTTCCAAGCCAAATTACGCTATTCTTGCTATGCATATTACATGCGGTCGATCCCATGCAACATTCTGTGATTCTGCTCCCTAACTTTCAAAGAAACAAATTAGGAGTGTTGGGTTTTCTGCCATATGACTTTTAAGAATACAGATTTATTTTACCATAACAAAAAATTGAATTATTCGCAGCATTTGGCGTTTAATATGTCAAAGAACTCGATAATTCCCAGATGTAAGGTTAGGTCCTTAAAAGTTAAATTTCACCGAAAGTGCGCAAAAGTGCACTTTTATACTTTCAGAATATAATGAGAATTTAATGCTCTACAAGAAAAAACTAGCTTTAGAAGTGGAGAGAGCTGGACTCACTTTGTAGCTCAATGTTAATATTTGAATACAATATTATTTTTATAATTTTTTATGGTTACAAATTTCAAAAGATTACAGCGAAACAAGAGACTATTTCTACAGTTAGGACCCCCAAAAATATATTACAAACATCTATGAATAAGATTGCATCCAAAAAGTTCCACTTCATTTGGGATTTTTACATTTTTTCGACATTTAAAACTTGCACAATAAATAAGCGATTTAACAGCGCTGGCTTCTCGTTACAATAACAGCTGATTTAACAGTGTATAACTTAACAGTGCAGCGCTCTGTTAAAATTTCTAGTACGTAACATGACAGACGTATGTTTTTTGAGTACATTCCAATTTTTAAAATATTTATTTAACAACTTTTAAAAAATGGGTTTTGGCCACATAAGGTGGTCACTGGCCCCATAGTGCGATGGGCCGAGGGGCCGAGGAGGCCGCACTTTACGAGCAAGCTTGGCCGAAATTAACCTTCGGCGGGCCCCAAAAAGCCAGGGAGGAGTCGGAGGTAACCAAAACAGTTTTACACGCCGCCGCACAAGGCAAACAGCGCCAACATATGTCAAGTAATCAGCGGGCAAAGTCGGATCTGCACCGGAATTGGAATCGGCAACTGTACTCGAGTCCGTCTCCGTCCCTGTCTCTGAATCTGAATTTGCCTCCGAAGCCGAGTCTGATTCTGAATCTGAATCCGCGCCAGACGCCGGGCCAAAGTTTACCTTGGCGGCACATGCCAAGCATAAAATTGAATATGTATCTAAGACTCGGCGAAATGAATCTCCAAATGGCAGCCAAGAAGGTAACTTTATGCTAGACAAGCCTCGCCAGTGTAAACAGGCCAGAAACACGGCGGCAGCAGGGGTGGCCGGGGTCGTCGCCAGCGATTCACGCCTGAGCGGGTTTTGCGTTTGCGCGCCGTTGCCGACGTCACCAGCGAAATATAGGGAGGTGCACTGAGGAAGAAAACCAATAAAATATAAACAAAATAAATATAAATTAAAAATACATACACTTTTTTAAATACTCAAAAATATATAATTTAGTATCAAGGATACGGAGAATATCAGTCAAGGATGGTCCCCTAAGATAAGTAATTAAAAAAAAAATTATTTCTAGAAGAGCATCAGACCAAAATAAATCAAATTAGACCAGGATAGCTTAAAGTTGGGATTGAAACGATGGTCCTTAGTTATCAAATTTATTAAAAATTACTTCATCGTACACACCATTAAACTTACTGTTTAATAAAATATATATATTAAAGTTAAAACTTGTGTAAACATATTAGATAACCTTTTTCTTTGTGTAAACAAAAAGGAAGGGTGTATTTGTAGGAGGGTAAGTTGCTGGGAGGGAGCGATGCCGGCTAAAATTTTTGACTCACCGCTCCGCTCGACTGACTCACCGACCGTCGAACATTTTCCGTTAGCGCTTTTCGCTTTTCCCTTTTTCCCATTTTCCCTATATTTTTTTTTAGCAGCGCAGAAGGCACACGGCGACCGCAAACCAAAGTTCAGGGTTGGTAGGGGAACGGGCATGGGCATGGGAATGTTTTTCGTTTTTTATGCGATAGAAACCGATGAAAAGCGATATTTACGAATGAAAACAAACAAAAAAAAATAATTGTGAGAAAGGGCGGCAAGTGGCCTGGTGGCATTTCCCTTTTATTATGCAGCATAATCAACCAGCCGGTGGCGACAACACAAGTCAACCCTCCGAGGGTCGCGACTGCCTAACCCGCCCCCAGCAAGGCAACGTTGCATCTCGTCTCTGTGGAGATATGCGGTAAGGATGTCTTTCTAGATATTTTGTTGGATATTAACTGCTAACAAGTATGAGTGTTTAGTAAATTAAATCATTATACATGGAAAATTATTTTAAATACATTTAAAAAAGACAGAAGGTGTATATTTTCCCTTTGCTGTAGTTTTTTACTAAAACAAAACTTATACCCAAGTGTAAATACTATTAACCAACATTCCCATCCGACGCTTAATTTTAAACTAGTCTAAAAAGCATATTTATTTATATTAAAAGATTTTAGTTATTAAAAGCGATATGAAACTTGTATTAGCCAGCTGTTTTTCATTTTTAATGGTCTCGAAAAATTCAAAAATCTCTGAATGTGTGCCATCACTGGGATGCAGCCTGCAGCTTTTCCGCTTTTAAGTGCTTTCCACCTGGCGGGCAGACAAGCTCCACTGTAGCTCTGCCACCTCTGTACACCTCTACCCAACACACACACGTGCCGCACAACAGGAAGCGCGAACATTTTTGCTCATTTGTTGCCCTTTCTCATTTAACTAAGTGCGATGAAGTCGTTCGTTGGCCCCGCGAGAGGTGGGTCAGGTGGCCCTGCTGAAAAGGGGGGTTTGGGGGATAGCAGGGGGTTCTGGCCCGTCTGAGATTAGGCTGATGGCAAATTCACTTTGCGACGCACACACACGAGAGCAGAAAAAAAAAAATGGTGAAAAGTGTTGCATGCTGCGGGGCGCTCGCTGAAATTAATTCATCCCCAAATTGTTTTGGACTGTCACAGCGGCAGAAGTCGTTGCACTCCGCCGCGACACTTGTGCTGCAGCATTCACCCCCTGCCCCGGTCCACCGTACTTTTTGCACCCCGGACAAGTGTCCACATGTGGCGAAAAGTATTTGAAACTTTTTCTCATTCTGCGGCGTGCACAATTTAAATGGCAGTCGGCGCTTGACGGGAAACTGACGGCTGCCCTGCCGCTCAGGTGCGCTCACAAGTGGTCACAAGGGGTGGCGAAAGGGTAGGCGGTGTGGCAGGATGCTGCGTGGGTGGGCACTGCCGTTTTGCGCCACTGTGCCGCAGCTCTACACATTTTAACAGGACAACAGGCGAGAGCGCGAAATTACTGAGTGTGGAGTGGAAATAAGGGATGCTGTTCAGATTCGTAAAGTAAATTAGAAAAATGCATTTGGCAGCGGACTTAAAGGAATTCTGGCAATGTTGTCTTATCTATTTATAATTATATCATTTTCGGTAACATGTACGAATGTAAGAAAATTATAATGTTTTGTAAATTAGTTGGTATTATAATCATAATGTAAAGTATATTTATTAAATAGATTGAAAGATCCCGACACCTTGATTCGAAATCGACTGGCAGACAGGCGGATTAAGTTAATTTAGATATTATTTTGAAATATTCGGTTCTCTTCCTATTTTCATCTCTTCGGTTTGTAAGCATATAATTATAATCCGAGTAGTTTTTATTACACCTTGGAGTTAATACCTCCACCACATCACCAACTGCTGCTAAAAAGTCATAATACCCTCAGCATAAGTACAAAAATGCTATCCACATTCACACCCTTAAAGCCACCATCCTCGGCTTATTAATATGCAAATTATTTCTTTACATTACGCCATCGCAAATGCCAGCGGCATGACTGCAATTGCACTGACGTTTTAATGAAAATTAAATATTTTTCCCACCGAATACTTCAGCGGTGAAGGAATTTATTTATTTGCATGATCCCATCAAATAACGGCACCTGGTGAATTTTTGCAACCGACCTTGGTCTGAATAAGTTAGGGTCCCGCATACGGAATGCGGGTCAGTGGCTGACTAATGAAGCGTGTGATTCCTTTCGGACACTCGAATTCATCTGGCTTAAAGTCCCTTTAAGGCAGAAAGTTGCCTTTCTGAGGCAGGCAACAGACAAAGGCCACAATTAAGACTCCTTTCTTCGAGTTGGTTTCATTTGAATTCTGGGATTTGGCACTAAGCTTTATTAGACAACTGCAAAATCTTGTCGCACTTGCCAGTTTCTGGTGCGAAATCCTTTCAAGGAGCTACACTCCATCTCGCTCTTTTCACACTATTCGCACTGCTCAGTGATTTGCTGCTAAGCCTTGCGCACTTCTTGACGCTGGCTACTTATGGCTTTCTGTTGACTTTTAGTTTTCTCCGGTTTCCGGCTGCCGTCTGCGGTCCCAACGCGCTAAAAAGAAAACAGCATGCCAACTCGCCGGCAAACTCTCCATTAAGTTGCCAGCATAAGCAAATTTATCACAGACTTGGGCGGGGTTTAATTTTCGGGTTATTTCAACAGTTGGTCCGCTTTAAGGATTTTCCGGCAGATGCATTGGCATTTGCTGGGCATCGATTTAATTTCGTCACTCGAGCAAAAGTCTACATTGCGGGGCGAGGGGGATGGGTGGCTCTTAGGGGATGGCGGCTGGGGGCTGGGTGGCTGCGGCTGATGACTTCGTGAAGTCCAGAGGAGAAGCAACAACAATGGTCCCATCGCTCGCACACAGAAGTTGTTGACAGCTCACGTTCGATGGACGATGTTGATGACGTTCACGTTGCCCAAAATCCTGCCCAGTCGCCCGCTCGTCCAGCAGGATTCGTTTGCGTAATATTTTGCTGCACGCGCTGACCAGCCGACCAAAAAAATGAGCGAAAATAAACCAAGAATAAAGCAAGCCAAATTAATCACAAATATTACTTGCTGTGTGCACTCGGAGAAAGATAGATAACTTGGGATTTGCATTATATCTATTATAAATTATAAATTATCTATAAAGTCTCTTACACAAAGCATTTAAAAATAAGTTAAGTTATAAATATATAAATAAAATAATTAAAAGATAAGTCTTAAGTTTGGCAATAATTTTCATTCAAGTGTATTTCTGTGTGTGTTTTCACTTCTCTTTCTTGTTTTTTTATATACTCATGTGTGTGTGTGCATCTCTGGGCAAGTCCTTTTGTCCGGGGCATGTTTCTTCATTTGACACTTGCCCGTTTCCGTTTCCGTTTTCAGTTCATGTTTTTGGAATTATTTCATTTCATTTTTTGAAGTCACTCAGAGAATGAGGGAGAGAGCTCCCTCACATGTCCTTGTGCGTCTCGCTCCCATTTCCTTCGAAGCTGTCCCTCCCGCCCCGCCGCCCTCCTGCCCGCTGCTGTCGCTTTATCATTGTTCTTGTTTGTTTATTTATTAAATTGACACATGCTGACAGCAGGCAGATAACGGCAAATGGAATGGAGTGCCAGGAGCGGCGGCAACATGAGTCCAGCGGCTACTGCAAAGGAATCGGACATTGTGGCAGCTTCTGCTGGCTCGAGTCGGGCATAAATCACTCGGAAGTAAGTGCTGCTGCTGCTGCTGGTGGCCCACATAATGAACTTGGCCCACTCAGGCCCCGCCTTTACCACCCACCCCGTAACGAGCCAAGCTGCCGAGCTGCAATTGCAGCTGTGGAATTTTAATTTCTCGCAAAATTAACTTCTGTTCAAATTATAACGTTGTGCAATGCAAATGCCAGCAACTTGAGCACTCCGCCCTTTCACCGAAAATTCACTTTGGGAGCCGAGCAGCGAGGACTAAGCCAAGCAAGCCATAAAACAATAATTGCAACATCAGTTAGGGGGCAAGGCAAAGGGTTAGTCCCGGCTTTCTCCACATTTTTCCACCACTCCCCCGTTCTTTTTCGCTGTTTTCTTCTGATTAATACAAATGAGCGGCGATTTGTCATGTCACTGCGTTTAAATTTATCATTTTCCACGACAGGCGCGAGTTCTCCAGCAATTGTTGCTGTTGTTGGCGGTATCCGTGCCGACGCGTCGTTGCTGTTGTTTTTTCCGCTACTGTTGTTTCCTACATGCCTTTTTCGTATCGCAGCTTTATTTTTATGCGCTTTTTTGTTGTTGTTATTGTTGTTGTTCTTTCTGCCTTTTTCCTTCCATAACATTCCCTTGTTTGTTTTTCCTGTTTCCGGCAGGCGCTTCCTCCACCACCCACCGCCTCTGACCACCACCCACATTGGACGCAGCGGCGCCAAGATCGCTAGCATTGCACATTTTGGCATTCGACTCGCTCTCCTTCCATCTTCTACTCGGTATTCCTGCCTCACCCTCTTTCTATTTTGGGCTTTTAGAATGCCCTTCTTAAGGGTAAAACAGGATGTGGTCTTATTTATATGAAGAAATATTTCTTGAAGTACACTGTGATCGTGATCAATTACTGAGTATCTATTTTGTGTATAAAAATGTAGCTACAAATGCAAATTATGCAAATATTGTGTTGCATCTTATATCCTTTAGTTATTTATTTTCCATACAATAATTAGATGTTTGGTTTAGTAATATAACAAGTTAAATATCAAAAATTAAAGTATAAAAATTATTCTCTAAAGGTAACAAATAGCAGCTTAAAATCGTTTAAGCAACGAGTTTTAAAAAGAAATTTTTTATCGACGTTCAACAGGTATAAATTATGGATCAATACAAAAATTTCTTAATATAAACTCAAAAAGTTATATGATAGAGCCAAGTTTACATTTCACATGAAGTATATTATATGAAGAATTTCTTTTTCTTATGCATCAACTTATTTTTCACAAAGAGAGTATTTAATAGTCGAATAACTCCATCTATGTAGCTTGACTCCCATCTCCCTTGCACATCCTGGTTTTCCGACTAAGTCTCGTGACTCCTCCATTGTTGCCACTGTTGCTTCTGTTGCTGCTGAGTGAATTTTATGTGGCATATGCCGAGGCGCAACATTTTTGTTAATGGCTTGTAAAATTTTTTCGCATACACAAATCCTTTCTGGGTTTTTGCTTTGGCCAGTAACTTTTTGCCGGAAGCCCAGCACCCTCGCCATTCTACGTCCCCAGTACCGAGCTCCGCTCGGCTGGGCGTTGACATGACGTTGCACATAACGGAACAGGACCAGAGGCATGGACACCCCCAGAATCCCACAAACCTAGAGCCACCCACACCACCCATCAAAGCTTCGCCCGCCCATAATTGTTTGTTAGTTTTTGCTGGTTTCGCGCAGCTGTTGTGGCATTTGCCAAAAGCATAATTCGATTAGCTTTTATCGCGGCGTGTTCAACTGCAATCATTGCGGAAAAATGCCAATTAGAAAAGATACAGCTCCTCGCAGGACGCGTCCGTCCACCCGCAGCGACCCACATTTGTCCTATTTTATGCTGTGTCAGTGCGTCCCTGGGCCTGTCAAATTTTTTGTTACGAAGATCCAGGATTTACAGCTGGGCCTCATTTTCGCATTTTCCATTTCCACGATTTGCTGCCAACTGAACTTCAGCTAATGAACAGCAGCAGCGGCTCAAAGCCAGTTGGCTGTCGTCATAGAATTTACCTTGCTAAATAAGGAAATGTGGAATAGAAAAGGGCACGTGAATATTGTTTTGGGACCATGAAATGTTCAGCAAATGGATTTCTTATTTAATAATGAATTTTGTACTAAGAATAAAATTAATTAAGCTATCTTTATGAAGAAAATAAACGTATAAAGCGAAGAACTTATTCTTTAGCTTGAGATTATTTAAAAATTTGTGTTTTTTGTATATTGTATTAATTATTTTTATGAACAGAAGTAAATAGTTTTAAGAGAGTGATCTAATCAAGGTTTTTTAATACAGACTTTCTTATAAATTAAATATCTCAACCACCGTCTCTTAGACCGCTTTTAAATTTCTAAAAAAATATAACAAAAATAGATATTTCATAAAACCACAACACACGATCTTCTATTTACACTTTGATATTACAAAGTGATTCAATGAAGGGGGAATGTGGCCAGGATCAACTCAGCACCAGTCCACCTGGGCAGATAAATATTTACCTCATGGCTTAACACATCATCCCTTTGCCTGGCAGCCTTTGAGTGCTGGGTACAAAATAATATAACACAAAAATATAGAGGGAAATAAAGGCAGCAGTGGTAAAACACAAAACACACGCACACACACACATTCACCTGCTAGAAAATTTGTGCACAATAAATTTCAGGTTGGCAGCAGCAGAAGCAACTATGAAAATTGACAGCAGAGGCGGTGTGGTGGGAGAAGGGACAAGGGGGTGCAGGCAGAGTAAGGTAACTAAAACTATACAACACAGCACCTGGAATAACATGAGCATCCATCCCCAGCCCTTCGTCAGGTATTATCCTCGTGTCCTCCCCTTCCAGCGTCCCCTGGCTGCCCCTTCGTCTGGCTGTAACTTAGCCGAGTTTCGTTTTCACTTTAATCAAAAACTTTCTGCCACGCCACCAAAATTTGCATTCATTTTCTTTTTACGCTAAATAAATTATTATCTAAGCAGAGTGCACTGCATGTGTGTGCGTTGCGTGTGCCGGAGCTGAGTGTGTGTAAGTGTGTGGAGTATTTAGCAGGGAAGAAGTTAAGCAAAATGTTGATGCTTGTGTAAGTTGATGAGTCGAGCAGAGGAATTTCTGCAGATACGCTCCAAACACTCAAGAACACATACACCTAGAGATATGTTCTGCAAATTTAGGACATCATATCCTATTTTTGAAAGCCTCGCAATTTTTAAGAAACACGTTAAAATGGGTCCATAAATATTAGTAGTTTTGTATTGCTTTGTACATATTATAATTTTAATCAGAAATATAGTTTCTCCAGGTGTAATCCAAGCCAAAACCACAGTGGATAACTTTTCAAGCGCAAATTGATTGATATACGGTTAATTTTCGAAAGCAATCCTCTTCGAGTCGTGCTCTCGTCCTGGCAATGACATGGAAACATTGGCCCCAAACTGGCTGCAATTAATAAGCAGCACTTGTGGGGCTCTGGCAGGCGGGGCAATCCAACGGGAGGACGGAAGACGATGCATCGGAAGTAAAGTGGAGCAGCTGCCATGTTCCCGTTCTCCACTTTGACTGGCTGAGATTAGTGCGGAGGGGCGACAGGGACGGACACATGCTGACTGCCGGAATGCCTTGCTGCTGTTAATAGTGTATCTCTCTGTCATTTAAGTCGCAGATACTTGTATTCCGCACAGATCCCGATGACCCCCCTGCCTGCGCCTCCCCCGGCAACGCCATTTGCCATTTGTTGTGCAGCTCCGTCTCCCTTGGCTGGCACATTTGCGGTTAGCAAGAGCGGAAACTGCGTTTTTGATAACATTTTAATGAAAACTGTCAGCTGCAATGTGTCTCTGAGTTGGCAGCGCCTCTCTTCGTCTTCTTGCCAGCGCTCCCTGCTGCAACTTTGCGCCACGCCCAAACGCCCTCAGGCAGCTGCTTTGTCAAGTGTGAATTCAACACTTGTGACTTGACATTTTTAGGCGAAACAGCGGCAACAAAAAGCGCCGGCAACATCAACAGCCGCGGCAATCTTCATAAGTTGCGCATACGCCCCGTGGTCCCAGCGGTTCCCTTCAGACCAGCTCCGCTCCACAGTGCGGCGGCCGCAGCTGTGCATTAGGCAAACTCGCCTCCGAAATGACTTAAAATGAATGCGCGAAACAATTCGGCGGGCTGCTTTGTTTGCTCGGCCGAGGACTCGACTTGACTTGAACTGCGGCCGCAACCGTTTCCACTGCCTCATTTCGGCCCCGGCTGCTCATTTCGGTGGCTAAATTAAAATTGCATCCCAGCAAAAGCGCCGAGGTCGTGGAGGGTCTGATGTGCGGAAGGCAGCACCACTGGCAGCGGAATGCAGCTTGTCTTATTTAAGTTTTACCCTGCCGCTTCCACTGCCACTGCCACTGCCGCCGCGGCAGCCGCATGCCGATATTTGCTTTCGCTTTTTGCGCTTAAGCTGCGCGGAAATTTTCATCGAGAATTCGCCTTAATTAACGAAAAATTTAGCTTTTCCCTGCTGCAAGTTTAGGTGAAAGGAAAGAGAAGATAAGGGGTCGAATCCTGAATACTTACGACAAAAATTCCTAAGAGGTATGCAGAGGCACGAGCAAAGCTTTAAAGAAATTTATTGACTTATTTATTAAGACTTTTCATTCTATATTACATACATTTAGAAGTGATATAAATTAATTAAATTATGTCTAGCCTTAAAGCTTATATAATATAGTATAAAAAGTTTATTAAACAAGACCCACTAACATGCAATAATTTCATAAATTTTGGTTTCTGCAATTGTCATTCCCAACTCGAATGAAGAAATCTTACGACATTTACTTGAATGCGAGTTGCAGACCCTTCCGGATGATATAACAAAAGAACCGATTAGCATAATCATGTTCTTGTCCATGATGCTAGCCACCTGCACCCGACGGATTAACATTTTAATTGTGGCAACGGAAATGAGCTTTGGCGGAGTTTTCCTAAAGCAAAAATACGAAAGAAGGTGAAGTTAGGAGCTGCGGAGCCGCAGCCCTCGTCAGGCAATCAGCTTGACCGCAGGGCAAAAATTGCATTTCCGAGAGCCCGAAAAGGGATCGGAGCCCGTGCAGCCCGGGCACCTGGAGCGGAGTTTGGCATTTGTTTGCGCATCAAATTGCAATTGCAATTGCTTTGTGTGCATACATAGGCAACGGCAGCAGGTGCATGCATGCATGTGTGTGTATGTGTGAGGGCGGCCAGAGCGGAAATAAAACCAAAACGGATATGCTTACTAAGTACCCGAACACAGCGGCCACATCCGGCAGCACTCGATGTCGGCTGACGTATAGTTCACTCAGAGAAATGTTTCATTCATTCCCTTGTAGGTTTGTAAGAAAATTGGAAGAAGAAACTTATATATTTAATAAGAAAGAAAAGCTGTCAATAGAAACACTTCAAACAAGTGTGTGTTAATTTTGAAAAGTTTTTATAGACCCCTTGTCTTTCGAGTGCATGAACGCTGTTTGAGCTCTGATGTGACCGATGTGCTGATGTAGACAGGTGAAAGCTCTCGGCTGCTGGTCTGTTTGCATTTACTGCGGTATTTAGTCCACTGACTGACTCCCCCCTACTGCCACTTTCCCATCTGCTCCTATGTCTTTCAGAATTGATCTGGCTTCCGATGCGAATTGAAGGAATTTCTCCAGCTCATTGCATGGTCATTGAAGGGCGAAAAACACTGGCTGAGTAAATTTAAATCCACTCAAGCAGCAACGGCAAGACGTACTCTGGCAAATTGCTGCCAGTTCCACTCAGCCCCGGCTCGACTCTCGGTCCCGTCCGGTCAATGGAGTCCACCCGGAGTCCTTCGAGGCACACACAGATTGAATGTCAGAGGGAATATCATATGCGCGACAAAGCAAAGTTTGCAAAGTATATAGTTCGACTGCTGGGGGGTTGCCACTGCTTGTGCTGCAGGGGCGAAAGTGTTGTCTGCGTTGACAAAACTTGCGGTGCCAGAAGTTTCGAACAAAGCAGAAACTTAGTTCCGCTGGTTGCAGGAACTGCATTCGATATTTTGGTAAAAACAGATCACACCACCCTCTCACTCCCTCTCTCTGCTAATTATTTCGGAAGGATGACGACGGCTTAGTTGTGGACCGTTAAAGCGCCTTAGAGCCAAGTCCAAATTAATCCCCCCAAATGAGTTTTCAGCGACAGGCAGCTGCTTATTTCACGCCGCCTGACCTTCGTCACATTTCAGCAAATAAATTTCATAATTTCGGACGAACCTGAACCCGAACCCGAATCCGAGCGCGGGCACATTCCGCAAACTGGATATTCCGGAGACAATAAATTGAATATCATTTGTTTATTCGCCCCAATGCCTTTGTCAACTGACATGGTCACCCAAACGCGCGCACACATGGCTGGGCGCATAAAATGTAATAAAATGCGAGCATTGCAGGTGTCAGGCCAAACCGACGGGCCAACTGTCAACTGCGGAGCGGTGGGCGGTGGACGAGAAAGACACAGTTGCGTGCTGCAGCACTGCTGCGTTCCAGAGGACACACTTTGCGGCCAAAAATATTCAACAGAAACACGCACACGGATACTGAGAAAAAAGAGCGAACATTTAATTGAGTTTTCTGTTCTTGTTGTGTGAAAAATGTATACAAATATCCCATTAATCGACGTAATCCTTGGGGATTAGGTTATCTGAAAAAGCGATTATCCCTTTTATTGCAGATTTTGTTTGGCCTTTAAAGGGCTTCGAATAAAATGTATGCGTTAATAAAGTTATTGAGGACTTTTAAATGAATTTGTTTGAGGGAATTTCGCAGTAGGATTTATTTAAAATTTTTCCTTGGAAAAAGAAGTAGTCATAAGCAAAAAAATTATTGTTCTTCTTAATAAATAAATAAAGAGGAAGCTCAAAATAAAAAAAAAATGTTTGAAAAATTAATCACATTTAAATACTTGAATGTTTTCGGCAAAATAATATATAAAATAATATTACATAACAATTCCTTTTATTTCCTTGTATCTTTGACAAGATTTACTTAAAATACTCTTATTTCCCGCTGTGTACTTACCCGGACAGACAATGATGTGCTCATATTTATGCAATTTAAAGGAAAACACAGAACTGTTGCCGCTGTTGGTCAACATGGCGTATAAGCAATGTCTACCATGCAGCCTGTCACATACACAGACACACCGAGGCGAGGCGGGGAGGCGCAGAATGCAGGGCGGAGGTCTAGGAAGATACGCAGCGTGATGGCATCTATCCTGCTGCTCTCTCGCTGTCGTCCTTGCTGCCTTCTATTTTTTTCAATTCTGTGCAAAAATGTCGAACGCGCTTAGACTTGGCTTGGGCGGCCAGCGGCGACGCTTTGACACGAAACAAATTTAACTTTTTCATCTCCAGCGCTCGTCACTGCAAGCGACTGTGCGTGTGTGTGTGGGGTGTGCGGGGTGTGCTGGGTATGCGCGGTGTGTGGGTTGTTTTAGATTGAAACACCAATCGGTATGCCGCCCTTTTGCATGCTTCACGCTTTGCTGCATACTTTCAGGCGCAAAGCGATTTTGCGTTTTTGGCCCAGGACACAGAGCGCTGTGTGAGTGGGTCAGAAGAAAGAGCCAGGAAAAGCGCAGAAAAAGCGAGCAGCGCTGGGAAAAATGCATAAAATATGCGCATATATAATTTGACTAGGCGTACGTCCAGCAAGGTGTGTGTGTGGATGTAGAGGTGTGCAAAAGTCGCTGTTGTTGCTCCCGTTGTTGCTGCCCTTGGTTGCATTACTTTCATAAATATGCATGCGGCATGCGGCAGTTTGTGCTTTTAATTAAAATGCAACGCAGCCAACAACAGCAACACCAGCGCCAATAAAAAAAGAAAGGCAAAAGAGACAGGAACGGAGCAGCGCACATATTTCAAGTTTGCCTTGAAATTGATTGAATTCCTTGAGCTCGCTGGCCATTTCATATTCCCCTCCCTATTCCCCTACCGCTTTCAATTACATAGAGTGCCACTGGGGGCGTGGCATCTTGGTCAGCTAATTTCTGTCACTAGTCCAATGGATTGCCAGTCCAAGTTTCAACTACGAGTTCGAGCGCGAAACTTTTGCTAATTAATTCATGCAAATGTCCCCCTCCACCCGAAAGAACTGTCAAGAGTTTGAGGCTAATTATGCGGAGCATTCTCCGCCATTCCAAGCGCCCGAGCGGCATTGACATTTTGTCAATGTTGTCAACATAAAATCCCAAGCCAGAGTGTCATAAACTCTGACAACAGCGCGCTGTTTTGTAAAATTAATTAAACAAAAATGTAAGAAAAGTACAAATAATTTTCCGGCGCTCGTTCTTGACTCGTAGTTAGCGTCAAAAGCGAGGGACAATCTTCCTTCCTTGCCGAGAGTCCAACTTAAATGAAATTTTGGGCAACTGCAAAAGAGATATGAATGGGGGAAGGATGCTGCAGACACAAATCAAGAGGGGAAAATTGCTTTTACTTACAGTTTATGGCACTGAAATCTTGCGGTTTTTTAGAGAATATATTGAAAATATTTCGTTTAGTGGAGATCATCTATCTCATACCTCAAATTTTATTAAATAAATTTATCCTCCCTTTGTCTATTTATAAAAAAAATAAAAGGCAGGATTTTATTTAGCTGAAGTGCACTCGACACCATTTCTTTGCCTGCAACTGTCCACCCCAAAAAACCTAGAAACAAAGAAGATTCCTGTCAAATGCCCTGCTTTCAGCTGCAAAACCGCTCAATGGTTCTATTAAATTTTGGAACCCACCTCAAGCCCCTGCAGCCTGAATATGTTTACGGTGAGATTAGTGCCGGAATACAATTCCCACGGAAATGCTGCAGCTCCCCCCTAAGTCGGTCATAATAATAATAATAATAATAATGTAATTTGCAAAACAAAAGGTGCCACACGGCAGCGAGTAGGGCTCGACTGGGCTGAGCTGAGTGAAACAGCCAAATAAACTCAGCAAAACAATGGAAATTGCACTTAAGAAAATGAATTGCATGCAAATGAGGTGCAACGGGTGAGGTGGATGCGGTGCGGGCGGAGGGGGCGTGGCAGGCAGCCGCAAAACAAGACCACAAGTCAACCAGCGAACAAGCAGCAACAACAATCAGTCGAGAGGTATGTGCACAGGAGGGTTTTCCGGGGCTTTTCCAGGACCTTTCCCGGGGGGGAGAGGGAAATAACGAAGGATGAAGGACGAACAACGCAGGAGGGACGAATTCGGAGGGGCTGTGGTCCCAACCAGGCGTTAAAATGGCATTTACAGCGCGGCTCTCGATGCTGCTCCTGGCGGAGGGCAATAAATTTTCCATGGAAAATTTCGTACATTTGATTTTCACCAGCTTTAACGACATTTTAATGTGCGTGGAAAACACAAACAGGAAAACAACGACCCACTCAACCCTCGTACGCTGCACTTCCGTCCGGACGGAAAGGGGTGCCGAGTGCTGAAGCGAGAACTGTAAAGTTTTCCGCGTGTGCTGCTGGCAAATAAAAGTGCAGACTTTTAATCAAATTAATAGTTTTTGGGGGGGCCATGCCCCAGGTCAAGTATCTACATGTGTGCACGGCAAAAAAGTGAGGTCGCAGATTAAGACAACGTCACGATCAAGTTTCTTAATAGGGTATTGTAATTATATTTCCATGATCTTATTATATCTATGTGTTTGACCCTGTTGCAATTCTATCAATTGTTATATTTAAAGAACGATTAAGCGTTAGCTATTATTTATAATAATATGGCTTAAGGAGATATAAAAACGAATTATATTTAGTTTACACATTTCGAAGAAATCACAGCTGCCGTTTTTATATACCTTAAAACTAAACTGAAACTAACTTTAAATGAAAGCGAAGACGGCTTCCCTTTGATGGATATTATTTTAAAAAGTTTACAATATACCCGCTGGTATTATCTTTCACACACATGTGCGCCACTCTTGTTTATTTTCATGGAAAATCAGATTGACCCTCATACAACTTTTTTTCCAAGTGCGTGTGCGCGTGGAGGAGGTCTAGCTGTAAAAATCGCTTTTGGCAATCAAATGCGAAATCAAAATCCGAAATGGAAATACGCAAACAAAATTGTAAAGTGGATTTGATGTCGAAAGTGTTTAAAATTCGTTTGTGCATTCGCCGGTCGCCGCTTGCCGGCAAAATTGGGATGTGGATCCGTCGGATGCTGGTGGTTCCGGGCGTGTGGCATTAAGTGCTAACTGCGAAAAGGGGAAACTTTCCCGTGACAGTGGCCTCACGAAGAATGAGTGAACCGTCCGATAATGCGGGCCTCTAATCAATCAGGACTGCACAAACACCCGTTGGCCACCGACCACGCGCTTTATTGGTTAAATGTCCTAATTACTTTCGAAAGCCGCTTGCCCAGGATCGGTTCCTGCGCCGCCGCAGATCCGATGGTTGTTTTTGCCAGCTTTGCGTTTTTATTGAATGTTTGCAAATGAGCATAAATAAATAATTCAATTCAATTCGGAATATTCGCTACACTCCCGCTCCCGCTCCCGCTCCTGCCCCAGCTCCTGACCAATAAATCAGTCATTAAAGAGACCCACAACTAATGCGACAAATGTGCGAGGCGGCCGCATAAATTAAAATTAACATTTGGTCACCCGAATGAGCCCCTACACACACACACACACGCTACACTACACTACACTACCATGGTAGTTGTGCGTGTGTGAGCCATCATGTGAATTAGTAAAATTAAACCCCAAAATGCCGACCGCAAGCTGCCGCAACAGCAGTGCACGCAGTTTAATGAGTTCGGTTGCAGTTGCTGCATTCCACGTGCCAAGCCCCTAAATCTATATATGTACATCATTCGAAAATTCATATACATATATAAAGACCGCAACTGCCATCATGGCCAAGAATTTCTCTCTCAGCCAAATTGAATTAAATCGCAAAGTAAAGAACAGCCCGCACTTGTAATTGCTGCAGCTCTCGTTGTTGCAGCAAAGTGCCTTTAATTTGAATGGCCATCAAGGCAAATAATACACGTCTGTGTTATTCTTAGTGTTATTTTGGCAGGAGCACAAGCTAATTCGTAGATTTATTTGCTGGATTGAATTGATAAGTGCTTTGGATTTGATTTAAAATTTAATTAACATATTAAATATCACCAAATGGCAGTGCATTACTCTTGAGCGCCTAAAACGTCATTGTTTAAACAGCTAAATGCATTTGTAGATGTGGATTAACTCACTTAAATATAAGCCACTTACTAATGCTAATTGTATCTTTAACGGATATTTCCTAATAATAATTTCCAGTTCATTTCACAATTATTTTTAAACCTTTTCGACGAAGGCATCTCTAGAGATAAACAAAATCAATAAAACAGACACACGTCTTTAGGCTAAATCCATTAGTGCTCTCCATGTGTAAAATATGTAAAAAATAAAAGCCCGCCCAATTTAATTCGAGAATATATTGATATGGAAATCCTTCCGTTGGGTAAACAAAAAATTGTCAAATTATGCCAAAGAGAAACCTTAAAAACAAAACGCAAAGAAAACACAGCTAACCCAAACATTATAAATTATTGATGTTAAACGTTTCAAGGGGACATTTCGTTAGCAGACCGCTCGAGGAGATGGACCGAGCTGAGCCAGAGGCCCTTTGGGCGCCGCTGTCTGTGGTCCTGCTCCAGATCCAGACCCTCTTGGAACCCCCCCAAAAAAAAAGGCACCTGGCCAAGCGGCAAAACTACAGCAAATACTACAAACAAGTTGGCAGCCTCAAGGCGATGAAATTTCTTTGACATGAATAAATTATGGAGCAGATAGCAAGCGGGCTGGGAGGGTTCTCTGGGCCACTTCCTTGGGCCACTCTCTGGCCCAGGCCAGAGCCTTTGTTTATGGCTCTGGTGTTGTTTGTTTGCGACCCTTTGACTTGAGTGAGCTGTTTGTGCCACGCCTGCAGCGGGATTTTCCAAGCGCTGGCCAAACACTTTTACTGCCCCGACAAAGTGTGGCAGTGCAAAGTATCCCTGAAATGGAGTTTAGCAACTTAATTAGTTGCATTGTTTGCTTTGAATTTGGATTCTCCCAAATATGCTAATGGGAATGCTGTCCACACACAAATATATATAAACACTGCGTCAACTGGTCGCTAAAAATATTTTAATTTATGCCTTATTTTGTGTGTGTGTCTGCAAACGAATGCAATCAATCGCTGCGAGCTGCGTTCATCTTTGGCAGAATATCCGTAATTCGGGTTATTTTTTGCTTGACTCGATTTTAATTTCAAATTCATTACGCCTATAAATGCAATTTTCTAAATTGCATTGATTTGTGTGCCCAAAACACACACAACGTCCGGCCGGACGGCCAGCAAAGCTGCACAAACCATGGCAAATATCGAAATTGATTTCTCTGCGGCATCAATAATTCGAAAATTGCGCATTTTTAATGCTAATTTAAGGGAACTTTATTTGAAATTCCATAGAAAGGCCTATTAAATTGTTGCCGATGAAATAAGCCTAGCGCAAACAGGCCCCGAGGGCACCGGAAAAGTTGGAAAAACATATTGCAACTTTCTGATCCCTTCGGTGCCGGCCAAATCGAGCTGGCCTCAAGCCAAACATCAATCAATCAACAGCCCAAAATTCGGAGTTTCGCCCCATCTGTGGCTTCCAAGCTCTCTCTCTCGCTCAGTCCCCGAAAGTATTTACAACATATGCAAGTTGTACAACGGGGCGTATGGTGAATACACAAGACCCCGGATCGGCCAGGGTGGCATTTCATTATTACACATGGCCAGCCCACGCCACAAAGCTTCGGCAAATTGTCTAGTTGGATAAATCCAAGGGATCAACTTTTCGGCAAGGGGCAAAACTTTATTTCTTGGCCGGTTGCGGGGCGCCAAAGTTTTTAACTCGGATTTTCTGCATCCCGATCTCCCCGATAACCTCCACGAACTATTCTTTCTATTCATGAATAATTAACGGCATTGTTGTTGTTCGATGGGTTCTGCGGTTCTGCCTTCGAAATGACTTTGAAATTCACAGCCGAGCCGAAAAGTAGTTAAAGAATTGCAGACGTCTAAGACGTGCAGTTGTGTGGGTAAACTTTCAACTGCACCCCTGAGGTGGTGCTTGAACTTGTCCGCCGGAATCGCTCTATGCCAGTTGTACGGCTTATAAAATTTAATTGGTTTTTTGCCAGCAAGAGCCGTATGAATTGATTGCGCGTTCAGGGGCGGCACAAAGCAATGCTGCGCACACACAAAAAATAAAATTAGCAACTTTTAAATTGAGAATTCAGTTAAATTTAATTATAAATCTAAACAATCTATATATTATACATACTACAAAATTTGTTTTTTTCTGACTTGTTTGCTTCTAAAACCATCTGACAGATCACTAAAGATTTAATCAACATATTAATTAGTTGTCAAGGACTTTTAAGTTATTTTACTTGACATAAACATAGTTATTTAAAAAACCGCAGTCCCTTTATAATATATAAAGTCTGAAAATAAATACACCCAAGCTTCAGAACGAAAATATAACTTCCTAATAGGAAATATAAGAGCAGTCTCTTGCTGTTTCTCCGAAACGAAGCTTTTTTAGTTCAAAATGTGCTCTCTTATGCTCTCCTCTAAGATATACAAATATTATTTATAAATATTTGTGTATATATTTATGTATATTTAAATATACATAAAGTTTATACTTGTTAGATTATAATTATTCAAATTAAAATGAAATATTTGGAACTGGAACACCTAAGCCATAATCAAGCGGAACAAGCAAGTAGTTCATTAATAGACTTCCCCGCTAAATAATAAATATTACTTATAATTACTTATAATTTCTCCCAGTGTTCAGTGAATTCCGAGGGGCAACATCAGCTCTTGCCCATCTGGCCACTCATCTGTGAACGCACTTTGGCACAATGCAGCAGCCAGCACTTAGCTAACTGACGCCTTTTATTGCCTCTTGCCTCATTCATTGCTGGCCGGCAACAAAACGGTTTAATTTAGTTTCCTGCTCCGATGAAGCTGCCACTGCCGCGGCAGGAGCAGCGCACGTGATTTTTGATGCCCCAGCGAGATTTCCGCTGAAAGCTGCACACTTGCACATGGCTCTGAATGGCGCTGGAAGAGGTCGCTAAACCCACCGGCAAACTGGGGAAACTTTCAGAGCCCAGCTCCCAGTTTCGGCGAGAATTTATATATATTCGAGAGGGGAATTTACAGAAGCGCGAAATTTAACACCCTGAATTGAGCTGCTTCGCTAATTAAATGAATTCACACAATGTCAGGACTCGCGGATGACAATACCAACACGGATCTCTCTCTCGGCACCAGCCAACTTCCATATCCGTTTCCGCAACGCTTCTGTCTCAGTTACTGCTACAGTTACAATGGCAATCGCGCAGCATTAAATAATTCAATTATTCAGAGGAGCGCCCAAATGAACATCGACAATGGCGGCGCGGAGAGTCTTCGGTTTTGCAATTATTAAAGAAGCGCTCCAGAGCCGCGCTGGCTTTGCCGGCAAAATGAAGTCTTAAATCACAGCATGTTGTTTCCGCTGCACCATTCAGTGTTCCCCTTCCGGTCCACCCCCATGCTGGCGCACACACAGATCACAATCGCCGGAGAGAATTGTTTCCGTGTTGGCGCGATTGCCTTGTTTGCCTTTTCGTTTTATCAGCAGCGCCTTTTATGTCATCATAACCGCAACGGTCCGGCGTCCGCGTCCGCGTTCGCATCGGAGTCCCTACAAGGCCGCCCCGCCGGAATCAGTGTCCGGCGACTCAGAATGAGAATGAGAATGTCCGTTTACATAAATTTTCACTGCGCAAAAAGGGAAGAAAACTGTCGAGCGAGCAGAAAAATGAGATGACAAATGAAGTTTGTCGGCTAATGGCAGCGGAAATGCGCGGAGGGGACTCTGAATCCGAATCCGCGTCCGAATCCGAATCCGAATCAGAACCAGAACCAGAGCTGGGAGGAGTCAGGAGCAGCCAGATCGTTTGAGGTATGCGCCACCGCCATAGCTTACACTTTTTGCGGCGTGGCAATGAACGGAAGTTGAAACAAACAAGTAAATAAATGGCGCCAATTTGGGGCGGCCATGGCGACAGGCTTCCCTCCGCAGGACAGGATGGGATGGGAGTTGGGGTTGGGGTTGGAGAGGCTGGCACGGAATGGACGGGCTGCCGGCGGGTCGTTTGTTGTTTTAAAATTGGTCAGGGAATGTGGAAATTTATTCGGTAAGCTGAGCTGAGTCAGGCAAAGCGATTATAACGAGAGTAAACAGAATCCGTTTTCGCGTATGATTGGTGGCCTCTTCTTGGGTCCGGAGCGGGCCATCCTGGCCACCCCGGCCATCCGATCTGCTCCCTAACTGCCTGCCCGCTTGCTTGCTTAGCTCCACTCGAAAGTCCGCCGGACAAACAAGTAACTCAATATTAAAAACCAATATGTCCAACTTCCGCAACACTTTATTACGCTCGCCGAAGGAGCAGCAGCTGGAATCGCAACCAGATAGCAGCATATTACGTGCGATTGTCAGTGTTTGTGTGTGTCGCATGTGTGTGCCATATGATAATATCCCCAGGAAGCACATGTAACTGCTGACCCTTAACCCATGGCAGGCAGTGGCAGTTGATATTGGGCTTAATGCCAGCGGAATACTCTACTGAGCTTTGAGGTGGAAGTGTGATGAATCCATGTACCTCAAGCACAGCTTCAACTTGTAATTAGCTGTAGTGATATGAAGGTATTATATAAACACTTATAGATGTATATGCTTGAACTCTTAAAGCTCAAGCACTACAATATATAAGTAGATATTGAGTTTGCTTATCGCTTCAATAGCTCGTCATTAAACAAGCCTCATGGCCATCAGGCTGTTGGAAAGTTCACGTCAAGTCGAAAATCTAATCTCCGACTGCGATCAATGTGTCCAGTTATGATACGGCGTTCTTCGTTAAATTCTGTACGAGAGGAGCGCCTCTAAGGCGGCTGCCATAGACGCTCACTAAGTACCATGGCATGTCCGGCTCACGCTGCGTATACGTAATTTGAGGGGCGTCGTGTGGCATAATGTGGCATCAGGCTGAATATTCCCGGTTCTATGACTGGACATTAAGTAGCCCATAAAGTTGACTTTGTGTGAGTGAATACAGCTGGCTGGCCGGTCAGTGTGTGCGTAACCTTTGGGGCATTGTAAATATTATTCTTATCATTCGCTATAAATCTACATGTGACAATTTTCGCTTTAGTTTGCCAGCGGGCCGAGGGCAGCAAATCGTCAGCTGGTGCCTGGCCAGGCTTTGAGTTATTAAAGTTACAAAATAAATACACACTTTTCCCTCTGTATTTTCAATTAGCCTATCTGCAGCATCCCCCTCCGCCCAGCCAGCTTCCACGTCCATCATTTTGTGCTTCGCTGCTTACCACTCAAGCACTCGCTTTGGCCTTTGATGGCCGGGAATTTTAATTGGTTGCCTCTGCCACCAACGTTGCTCTCTTGCAATGCTCTTCATTAAAGCAAAAAAAAAGAATACAAATGGCATTTCTACCGCTCCTTCTGCACCTTTGCGTACGAAGGCGGCTAACGAAGTGCCACAAGCAGCTGACCATTGCCGACTTTGGCTTTGACTAACTAACCGCCCCTCGGCGGGTTGAAAGATATCTAAAATATTACCAACCACTGGCCGCTGCAGGAATTCAATGGCCCAACAACTTGCTCCCTCATATATGGTCACGAGAGGAAGTCCTTGCCACATGTGTCAGCTTTGCGGAGCGATAGCTTATTTTTGTGGTCGCCGACCAAGGTAGAGCGAGGTATGGAAAAATATCAAGAATAAAATATCATACATGCATAATAAAACTGTATAAATCGGGAGAGAAAGGTGCACATATACATATGTACTCAGAAAATTCCTCTAAACTATTTTGTACATTTTAATAAAGTGTAAAAGAACAAACCACAAGCAAAACAGAATTTCTTTAAGCATTTTATTAACATAACTAAAATATCTACCAATTGACATGAAAAAGGCGTGCTAACTATAATTGAGTAGAATTCCCATCATGGAATTATCACATGTGAAACATAATTTCAATCAATAAAAGTGTTAAACATCTTTGCTGTTTGATATTTATATTATTCTGAAATGCCTTGTTAAATATCTTAATAAATTTGTAGATTCAGAGCACTGTTCTTTGGCTTGACAAAAATGTCTCTATTTTTATATCAATTTAATGCACAATGCCAACTCTTTAACTCTCTAACAAGAGCTTCCAAACATTAGTTCAAAGTGCAATTTAGACCATCGTTTTCTATGCTGCTTGTCTCGTCAGCTTCAGGGAAAGTGCAACAAAGACAAACCCATTGCAGGCCGCTACAAAGCGGATAGAGTTGGCCTCTGATAAGACGCAATGGCGTCGGCCTTCGCCGTGAGAAGCTGCCGCTCTGATTGCCTCGCCGGGTAAAACAAAACAAAACAAAACAGAGTACGGAGTACGGAATATGGAGTGGTGTGGAATAGCGAGGAATACGGCGGGGCTTTGTAAACAGTAGAGGACTTTGGTCTGGGCGACCGGACTGCCAGCTTGTCCCGGATCCGTGACTGCCAGTTAACTTTGTCTTTCCTAACGAACGCGCGTTAGTTGGCCAAGTTGCGTGTGTGTGTGTGTGTGTGTGACCGTTTTGCGTTATCAGCGGTCAGCGCGACGTGGCCTCCACAATGCAGGACCTTCGCCACGTCCGGGATTCAGTCGTGTCGCTTTTTTCCAGGGCCAGGCCAAGTTGTTGACACTTTTATGAACTCCACAGATTGGCCATGTTGCGTGGCTTTTGTTGCGGTTTGTTGGCCCGTTACAGCGACCGCAGATCAGCACCAGCAGCAGCAGCAGCAACGGCAACAGCAACAGCAGTGGCAAAAATAGAAGCAACGGATTGAGATACCAACAACTACTGTTGCCACGGCCACTGCCAGTAAATTTAGCAAAGCACTCGCGCTAATTTGAGGCCTTATCCCGGATTGCCCCAGCAAAAGCCGTCTGAGGCAGCCCGGCCATGTCACCTGCATCCTTATCAAGGATGTAGCTGCTCCTGCTGCCGCAACCAAGCCGCTCGCCGCTTCGACACCTCAATGTCATTGTTTGGCCCGCTGCCATGGCCCCTTAATGCTTTAGAAGGCCGCTCTTGCCGTTGACACTGTCACTGACCGCGACGTGTCCACCATGGCCTGGGAGGACGAGGACCGAGTCCTTCTGCAACGCAAAGTTCTATGGCACACTGATGGGGAGTGACTGTGTGCTACAAAATTTACCTGCACAATACCTGTAGATTTCCCCTAGATAAATATACATACCTACCAAGTTGTAGTAGATTTAAGTCTATAGTTCAATTCTATATTATATTCTATTCTATAGTTTAATTCCGAATCCATATTGAGAATATTCTTGCAAAGCGGAGACTCCCCTTCCAAAAGCATTTCTTTGAAGGATCCCTGCGGTTGCGACCACCAGCAGACTAGCGAACATAATTGCAGTGCTGATAATGATAATGATGGTCCATAAAATACGTCAATTTTAATAAATAACCATAAAAAATCCCCGGCGCTGCCACTAAGCCGCGCTGACATTTTCATTACCCAGGAACTGCAGCGGTTTCTCCGATGCCCAGCATGGCAGCGCCTTGCCCTTCGCCAGCCGGTTGTCAAGTGTGCTTTGTTTCCTATGTCTCTCCAATGGCATTGACTGTGATTCTCCCTGGCAGGACGCAAACAGGGGGATAGCAGAAGTCACAGCAGCCCCTGCGGTGGAGCAGTGAATAAGTGCCATCGAGGCACTCCATCCCACCACCACCACTCTGCATAATGTCGTTTGCAATTTTTTAATTAAAAATTTTCCACAACTTGGCTGGCTTCTATTTGGCTGCTCATTTTGGTGTTTTCCTTTTCTTTTCGTTTGCGATGCATTGCGTACTGAATAGCGCATCTTGGCACAGCAGTGGGAGTCAAGTGACAGGATGACTATTGTCACACAAGCAGTGCTCGAGGCCAGGCACAAGGCCAAGAGGACCCTCTTCACTGCCGAGTGCACAACATTTTGTGGGGCAGGCGAGAGGGGCTGGGGACCGATTTGTCAGGCTTGAGAAATGACCAGGAGCACCCAGCACACGTATGCGAAAAACCGACTAAAGGGCCACAAATTCCATTTTACTTCAAAATTAATTGCATGCAAATTTCCCACACACATAGTTTCTCTCTCCAAATCGGGCATATTCTTTGTCAATTTACAAGAAGTACAAATATAATATAATTAATTATATTTAACATTGCATTTAGCTCGTTAGGGAATATATTAGTTTAATTTCGACAGGGTTTAGACCCTGTTAAGTAAGAAATACATTCACTGGCCATGTCTAGAGAGGCTGTGATATTGAGAAAAAGAGGAACTTGTTCGTACTTTAAATAATTATTTTGACAAATATAATCGTTATATTAGAATAGGGCCATTTTAATACAATCAAGTCTTGACTCTGGATAACTAGTATCTAAATGTACCAAGGAGATAAAATATGTTATTTTGATATAATTATATAATAATGTACTTTGGACTAAGATATAATTCTTAAGTTAATTTTATTTTAAAATACAAATATGCCGTGTTACTTCCTTGTACAGAATTACATTTTCTTCCTAACAATAAAGAAAGAAAGAAAATAAGTTTTAAAGACAGAAAACTGAATGGTAAAATTTAATAGTAAATAGACCTACATTATTAAAACTTCTGCTTTCGATTTCTTAAATTAGAAGTTCGGTTTTATTTAGAGGCCCGACTCGATTCCCTGTCTAATTTTAGGCCAGGCAGCGGGAAGCGGCAAGTAACCCACTTACATGACACAAACTGACGGCCAACATGGCGTATGCGTGTTGCCTGCTGCCAAGTTGGGGTGTGTGTGTGGGTCTGTGGGTGGGGGGTTGCTTGCTTTATTAATATTTGCCTGTTTTTGGGCAAACAGCAATAATGAAAAAGAATTCCACTCTTAATTGCAACGCCAACTGAGCGGGAGCAGCTGCTAAAAAGTAATTAAAATTTGTTAACATTTTTGCAAGAGGAGACACTTTGACGACTAGGCCTAGATTGGTTTGAAGAGCATGGAACAAAAAGCCAGAGAATCCCACCAGCCAGCCTCCAATGTGCCGCAAATTGGTGGCTCTAGGAGGAGAAATGAGCGGAATCTAAATCTGATTGAATAAGCTCATTAAAATGCAAGTGGGCGTCAAATGTTAAATAATAATGATTCCGAAATGTAAATATTTGCCAGAGCAGAATATTGTCAAAACGATTTCATTTCGGTTGAACAGTCGACCGTGCATATTTTTAAATTGCGGTCGAGCACAGGAGTCAGTGAGTGCAGCTACTATATAATTAAGTTGATCCGATTCCATAACGCTTCACAGACATCCTGCATTCGTTTAGTGTAAACATATCATTTGTAAATAAATACATAAATGTGTATATTTTCCGGTTTATTCATTCGTTCGCTTATTTCAAATGCAATTCCAGAGCCCATCGAACTCAGCCGCTGACAGTTGTTGGCCGATTTTTGGCATAAACATAACTATTTACACCTGCCGCACTAAACAGCTAATCCGAATAAATTGTAAATTCTGTAAATGTAATTCAGACAGCTGATGGATGCATTAGTTCAAGAAAGTTCGATTTACTTCACTGTTTTCACACTTTATTTTGTTTAATAGTTGCACTTTGCTTCGAACTGTCTCGATAGATGTATAGAATTTCCCAAAGGGTTGAGTAGGTACGTTTTCATGGGTATTCAAAAAGAAAATTAAACGAGAAAAGGTACTTGTAGCTTATAAAACTACACCTCAACGTTATGTTATTTGAAGTTTTTAATATATAATATAAATATATTCTTGAACTTTAAGGTTAGCTACAACTGCTTTTAGACTTGTTATATTTTATATATTATATTATTTATTATTTTTACATTTAGGAAAAAATTATTTAATAAATATATATAAATAATATAAACTTAGAAGTTCCCAATATCACCCAAAGTTTAAGTAATAATTAATTTAGTCAATTAATTCCTTACTTCCCTATTTTGTAAACTTTCAATGAACGGAAAACAACCAATCTTGTATCAGAAATCAATGTATCAGATGTATAATATATACACAAATACTAATCGTAAAATCGCATTGGGATTTATATATGAATATCACAAAATTACAGCAGTGAAAATAGTGATTAAAATGCCTTATGAACTCCGCAAATATGTAGCTGTTGCATCCTTTAGTCAGCTGGCATTTATGTGAAAATGTAATATATTATTTTATGCCTGGGGAGCTCCCGACATCGAGGCCTCATCATGCATTTGCAAATTTGGCTGACCATCTAATTTCAATTTGTAATTAAATCGTCCGTTTTGTTTGTGTAGTCAGCAGCCGGTCGGGGGGAGCGTGAGCCTCTGCCACTATGTATCTGCTACATCTGTGTGCGTTTCTGGGCCAGAGTGTGAATGTGTGCCAGCCCGTGGCCGATTGTCCCTGTTAGCCTAATTTAATTACAACTGCGAGGAGAGGCGAAAAAATTGGTGCTCGATACTTTTGGCCAATATCTGCGAATTTTAATTAAATTCAGATGCGTGCAAATGCGATGGGTTTGTGTTTCTCTCTCCGCGTTGTGTGTGGGCCTGTGCGCCCGCGTATCCTTGTTGGTTATTGCATATTAAATTTGCACAATTTCGGGCTGTTTGATGTTTGCGTGTGACTTTCGAACGGCCGCAGCAGCTGAGTGAGAGTGGGGCAACATTTTCAAATCAAATTTTTGGCCATTTGATGCAATTATGCATGCAATTGTGGCGTATTTGTTTGTGTTTTGCGTGGCCATCGGTGTGCCTGCCGCATTTGATTTGATTCTGTTTGTGGCAATTTAAATTTTGCAGCAATATTTCTGCGTTTTTTACCAATGGATATGCCGCCGACTCTGATACTTTGCCATCGAGCGGTGGCCCGTCCGTCCACAGGCGACCATAAATGCCACTTCAAAGTAAATTATGACGCACACAGGGGCATACACACACGCAGAGCGGAGAGATATACAACTTGTAGCGGCAGCTGCGGTAACAGTGTAACACTTGCCACCACGACTGCAACGTCGCCGGGTGAAAACATGGAAAAGTCCTTCGCATCCTTCGTACATCAACATCAACGCCTGTTGGGCGCATGTTAAACACTCGAATGCAATTTGTTAGACAAGATATGTGGCAAGCGCGCCACGAATGTTGCAGCTTCCCCAGCTTCGCCCCCGTCGCCATTCTGCTCCATTTTCCCCTCCAATTTTCCCGCTGCTGCATCAGGGCCCTCGAGCAATGCCGGCTGGCAGTTGGGAAATTTATGCAAACGCATGCGGCAGCCGAACGCATAATTCACATAATTTGTAGCAGTTGCATTTTTCGCCAAATGCCTCGTGGTCGTTATTGTTGCTATTGCCGCTGCAGTGTCTGTCGCAGAGTTTTAGATGCGCTCTTCCAAGGAGCAGCATCACCAGCAACAGCAGCCGCTGATGCATTGTTGATGGTCCGAAAATTTGCCAGAAGTTTAGCATAAAATCCAATGCAAATTGCCCCCTCTAGCCGAACGCGAAGAAAGGAGCGCATTCAAAGGAGATATATCCTAACCTCTCTTGGGGCTCAGCCGGTAATGATTTGTGGCACATATTCGTCACGCTCCACTGACTCACAGACACATATTCGAAGGGATATGAGAGGACCAAGGGACTGAGACCAGGGGCCGGCGAACGATGTCACCTGAAATGGGGCGCAACTGGGGCACAACTCAAAGGAAAATGACACAGATCAGTGAGCACCTTCAAAAAAGTAGTTGGACTGGTAAGAAAGCTCCAGAAAGCTCCTATTTGTAGAAGAGTGTGGCTTTGCCCTAAAGGTTATAAGTGTTTATTTCTCAGATAAAATTGTAGGAACATAAATTAAATAAGTTTCTTTAACTGAAACAAGAAGATTAAGATTTTTTGGGACATCCACAACCTTTTCTTTTAAGCAAAGAGGTAAATCCCTTTGAAATATCCTGTTAATCGTCCTTAAAAATATCTCTTGAGATTTAAGCCATAAATATTGTTATTATAACTCCAACTGTTTCTGACTTAAGTCCTTTTAACAAAGGTTATCAATAGCTATCGGTTTTTAAAAAACTATCCTGAATGGATAACGAATTGAAATCGCAAATTCGGAGTCCCAAACACAACAGTTCAGGTTGACAAGCCCTTCACACACACCTGCCGCCCTGTTCTGGGGTCCTGGGGTAGCCATAATTTAAGGCAAGCAGTTGACACATGGGTCCCAACCGCTCGCCCCCATTAATCAATTGATGAGCAGTGGCTCCTTACCGCAGGATAATTCGTCCTTGCCCTATCAATAATGCAAATTTATGTCGCTCATTGAGTGCCCGGTGGCTGTTGTTCAGCGTGCCGAGCCTTTGAGCTCCTAGTTCCAAGTTCCAAGTTCCAAGTTTTAATTAAAAATCTGCCAATAAATTATTTCAAAGAAATTACAACAGGACTCGTTGCCTCGTTAACTGATTATGCAAAACACCAGGGCCACGCCCCCATTCCCCCGGCACGCCTCTCGCCGACAAGTGCAATTATTGTCAGGCATTTGCTATGCAAAGTTTTTCTAATTGAAAATGCAAGCTCAAGAAGGCCACGAAAGCGGGACGCAGGGACGAAGGGAGGCCTGTGGCGGATTATGGGCGTGGACCACAACAAAGCGGAAGGCATGGCCGCAGCGGCAAATACAAATAATAAATTTAAAATGGCCGCCAAATGGCTGCCCGCACACACACACACACACACAGACAAAGGCGAGCGTGAAAGCGCGAAATACAAAACAACTGTTGGGACAAAAATGGGGCGAGGAGGGAAAAATGTTGGGATTTTCCAGGGAGGGGCACAAGGACTGGAAGGCAGAAAGAGCAGAACAAAGGACGGGGCTATGGCCATGATGCAGCCGCAATGCAAGCGCCTGGCAAGTCAAAGTCTTAAATTGAAAATGAAACTTAAATTAAAATGCCAACTGGAGTGGAACGAAAATGATATTAAAACTGAGCCAGTAACAATAACAACAACAATGCAACGGGATATCATCGGCAGCAACAAGGAGAGGAGCAGCAACAACAACAACAACGCCAGCATGTCCTGTTCGCCTGCATTGCCATTGATAGCTGACAGTGGGCGTGGCCGTTAAAGGGGCGGCCAGCGGTCGTCTTAGTGGCAGGCCACAAAAGCCTCGAGTTTGTCAACAAAAATGAAATTACTCCTGCTGTTGCTGTTGCTGCTGCTATTGTTGTTGCGGTTGCATATCCTGAATTTGTTGTAGTCGCCACTATTGGAGCTGTCTGTGGAGAGTTTACATGAAACACTTTTCTAATTAAACAACAAAAGGTATGCCCACAGAGCAGGTGAGCAAACAAGAAAAGACCGAAAACAGCACCAACAAAAGGCAACAAGACTAAAGAAAATGGGCGAACGCTGCGTTCCGCATACACGAAGCAATAAGTTCAGCTCATTTCCGTCGGCCGGGCTCCTTTGGCTCGTTTAATGCATAAATAACCAGGATACGGAGAGGAGGAGCGCCAGGAGGCCACGCACTCCTGTGTCTCTGCCACTGAATTATGAATTTTGCAGCAGAAATACGAACATTTCTCATATCAGAAACGCTGATACCAGAGACCCGGGACCACACAGAGAAAGGATTTTCTTTTAATGGTAGGGGGAAATATTTTAATATTGACATGGGCATCGAAATATAAAAAGAATCTTATGGATGTGTGGTGTATTATATAAAACTTTTTGAATATTTTGCTAGAACTTAAATCGAATTAAAAATATAATATTAATTTTTCAAATATCTCCTTTGCTTCTGTAATTTTAAAACAGTGATGCTTAACCTTTAAATAAAAATAAGTGTTTGTTTGCATTTCATCAAGAATATTTATACTTATTTACTTATTTTATTCTTACCGTGTATTGTTGCAGACGCATTCCTGGCTGAATACAATAACCTGGCCATTGGCTGCCTTTAAAAGCCCACTGCCAAGCCTCTTAACGGTTCCACAGACAAACAGTTTAGAGTTCGGTCAATGGCACTCCACGGAGTTGCGTTCGATCTGCCCCTCTGGGTCTCTGGCTCTCTGAGGCTCTGTCGTTCTGCCTTCGGTGCAGTCAATAAAAATAAATGTCATAAGAAGGAGCTTAGGCGACAAATGCATCAGTGTGCAAATAGACCAGCGACTTGTCAGGAGCAGGAGCCAAGACCTGGACACTCTCAGCGCTTCAAGCTGGCAAACAAACAGCCAGAGAGCCGTAGCTAAAGAAGCCTTCGAAGCTTGACATTTGCTATTTGGTCAGCTGGCCAAAGGCAATGGGTATGGGATGGGGTTCCCTAGGAACGAAGTCAATTTCGTATGCAACGACTAATCAAGCCGCTGCCACTTTAATGCAAACCCAATTTACAGTGCCTGTAAGAAAAGTGTCGCAGTCTTGTATCAGTGCCTTCCTGCAACCACAGGACCTCAGCAAGGAACAGCAAAAGCAGCAGCAACAGCAATCATAATCATCGAGCCTGTCCTCAGAAGCCTCTATACATACTAATGATGTGCACGCCACACAGGGCTGATTTAATTTCCTTTCCACCTGCAGCACACACACACATGCACACTTACAAACCACCACTCACCGCCACACACACACGCTTACACGTGCAACGGACACCACCGCAAGTCTCAACACTTACAGGAGCCACAAAAGTCAACACGAGGAGAGAAAGGAGCGAAACTTTTCCGGGCACATACATCAAGCTACTTACACTGGGGAAAATGTGTATAGATTCTATAAAATATAAACTATACTTAGAGCTACATTTAAGCAAGAATTTCGACTTGGTATTATTGCTTGAACAGGTGGCTCAGGACAGTAAAAATGTAGTACAAAGTCATAGGATTTTACTGAACTCATGGAAAATATAATTCTTTGAAAACGCCTAAACGCCCATTTCACTAAATTACTGAATTACTTTGCTTAAGAAATGTGTAAAACAGTCTCGATACATTGTAGAAACAACTACAAAATGATGTGTTAAGAAGTTTAATTCAATCATTTCAAGTTTCTTGATTAAAATACCTGAAAGGCTTTCGAAACAAGTAAGTTTATTACCAATACCTCAGCAAGCATTAAACAAATCATGGAACATGACCTGAAACTAAAACTAATAACATATCCCTGTAATGACAGCTGACAACGCTTCGAGTGTAAGTATGTGCAAGTTTGGGGGTTTTGCATCAAACTTTAACATAAACTTGGATGTCGCTTCCGTTTCCGTTGCAGCAGGGGCTGCTGCAGCAGCAGACGATGACAAGCCCGTTCTGTCTCTCTCTCTCTAACTCTGTTTTTCGCACAAGTTTTTTGCTGGATAGTTTGAGTGCTGCGGTCTCCCGTGTAGGTGTAGGTGTAGGTGCGTCTCGTATATATATATATGTGCCACCATTTTTGTTGCTGCTGTAATCCGGCATAAAAAATGAATTATGTGCACATGCATTTCTTATGTGCTCGCAGCCGCACTCTTATTACTTCCTCTCCGGCGGCCGCTTCCCTGTAAGCTGTTGAGTAATGAGCAAATGAAATCCCCTCGCTTATCTCTGCGCGTCTTTGTGGCCGCTTTGTGTGCGTCTGAGCATCCTACTTAGGCCCTAATCCTGCTTACGCAGCCTCCCCATCCCCAGCGGCACCACCCAAGTCGCATTTTTCGCATTTGATAAGTTTCAGTGATTGCCGACAACTTATATGGATATATATATATATATATATAGATATATATGTATAGATTCCTACTCTGTATGGCTCGCTCGCATTACTGTCACAATTATCCAGATAAAGGCAGACGTCCTGAGTCGCCGCCTTGACAAATCGTTTCGAATATGAATGCCATTTATTGGTTGGGGAAAAGCAGCTATTAATGGGCCATAAGAAATCAATAAGCCAACGTTAAATCATCGGCAATCATGGCTCGAAAAAGCGGAATAGCGGCGACAAAAAAAAAACAGGAACCTCACGATGGCCATTAACAAATGCTGTCTTGCCTGAGTACGGGGCAGGGGAATGTCTTTCATTTCGGGCCATATTCATGGAAAGCCTGCCATACCATTTGCCTAATGCAAGGCCATAAAAATATCGCTGCGGCCACACACTGCGTATGAGTAATAATGCTGGCAAACTAATTTAGAGGCTTTTAGTCTCCATTTAGAGTTTGAAAAGGATTTCGTATGTATATCCATGGATATATACATAGGTTATCACACATCTATTCAACACCACTGAGGACGGCCAATGGGATTTCTTTTGGGCCAAAAATATATATGAAAATCGAAACAATTTTTGTGCGATTTCCGCACGGCCACTTTTTTAGTATTTTAGCATTTTTCTATGCCCGCCCGAGCGTATGAGCTGCAGTCAGCAGCGCTTGACAAGAAAAACTGCACTCAAAATCAATAAATCACGCCAGATCAGAGGCGGCGGCGGGTGGCTGGTGGAGGCGGGGGACATGGGCCGGCGCTAAGCTGAAACTAAAATCCTCCAGCTGGAGGACTGCATCGGGGGACAGAGGCTCCTGCTGGGCAACATATTGTTTCAATATTTGAATTCAATTTAATGGCAGCTAATTGAAAAAACAGAACAGCCAGTGTGGCAACAATAATGCACTGTTGCCCGAGTTTGTCCAGCGATTGGGTCAAACATTTTTTTTTAGCTCGGCTTTGCCGAGGTTATTCTGCAACACTGCCAGCCGTTTTTTGCCAATTGGTCATTGAACATGCCCCACCCGGGTCATCATCAGGGCACCAGTTGCCATCACGTGTCCGTCCCCCCAATGGCAGTCAAGTTATTTGCACGTTTTGATAAGTGGATTTAACAACCGCCGGTGGGCGGTGGGAGCATTCATCTGGCCAAAAAAAACAATTCGTTTTTTTGCCGCTTCACTTCTCGCTTCGCTGGAAAATGTAAATTTATATTTGGTCATAAATGACAGAAATGTTTATGTTGATAGCCCTTTGGAAAACCATACAATGAATGAAATACATGCAATAAATGGGAAAGGGTTTTGAAATCTGGCATAGGGATGAAGATGTAATTGGATAATTGTGGCATTTAGCTGGATTCGTTTACATGCTTTATTAATAACATAACTTTTGGTTGATTCTCCCTTATCTCCGAATAAATCTGCTTGTGTTCGCTTAATTTATCTGGAATTTCTCACATAATGGCAACTAAAATAGTTTTATTGTCTCAAAAGCTGCTCTTTTGCCGTGGCACCTGAGATTTGTACAATTTTCTTATAATTCAGATAGATATTTTACATTTATAACAAGTATTTAATCTATTTAGTTATTGGTAATTATCTGCCACAAAATTTCATTTACTCATACAGGCTCATCGTTGGTGAAGCATACCACATATATTTAGCCATAATGTTTGCCAATTAGCTAATTTTAATTTTGAATTATGAAACGAATTTATTTAATTATTTTTTGGGTCAGCCGCAGTTGCATGGCAATTTACAGTCGTCGTCCTGCCGTTGATAATTTGCGTGGCGCCAGGATAACCGTGACAGTATCGGTAATTGACTTCACCCGATATGATCTCTGTGCTGGCCGTGGGTTCTCGACTCTCTCGACCAGATACAATTATGTTTATGAACATGAAAATAACGTGCCCATGTTTAGGGCACCTTAAATTATGCAATATGACAGCGGAAGATATTGAAAGACTTTTTCAACCTTTCTTCTTCCTGTTGTTGTTTTTTTTTTTCGTGGCCGTTGTAACTGTTGCCATTTGGAAATCACACAGAACGTGACCAGAAATTAAATTGTAGCACATTTGGAGCTTTATAAAAATTTCACAGAAAATGAAAAATAAATCCCCAAAAAGAGCCACAGCGCACACAACACAGAAAAAGCAGTGCTGGTCCATACACACACACACACACATACATAAATAAGGAAGTAGGACTGGCGCAAAAAATGTGTCATGCTGGCGTCAGTGGACGAGAAGGGGAAATTGACAGAATTTGGGCGGCCATTCGCCATTCGCCATTCGCCATTGAAGTTTGGGTAAAATAAAAAAATGGATTTTAATATATTTTATGCACGTGGCCCTCACAAACAATAACTATGCAGGTGAGGTCGGAATTCGTCAAAAACGAACATGTTATGCTGGCAACTCCCACGTCCTGTCCATCACCTACCAACGCCCGGGCACGCTCCGGCGCATAAATTGCTAATATTGTTGAGTGCGTGCGCACAGCCACACATCCTGCCAGAACTGCATTAGATGCCATCAAACTGGTTCGTTGTCCACTGCCCCGAGAAGGAGCTCTCCCACAATGCCCTTCATACCGTCAAAACCCGACTTTTTCCTTATTCTCCTCCCGCCTCCCCATTGCCTAATACGCCAAACAACTTGAAATTGTAAAAAAGCGTGCACCAACAACAAACTGCAATTTTTTTGAGAGCCGAAGTGGCATGCACTCTAAATTAAATTTAACAAGCGAACAACAAAAATTAACCAAAACAAATATATAGTTCTCAATTAAACTCAGATGCTCTACTTTATTAAGCTGCGTGCCAGCACTACCGAAGTAAACAAAATTGTACACAACACTAAAATTCGCTTAGAACTATTTCTAAGAAACTCATTCAAGTCACGGGCTATCCGTTGAGTCTCGGCTAAAGTACCCCTTCAACCAGGGCATAACAAGCCGTAAAAACTCATAAGCACAACTTGTGTGCAGTGAAGAGTAAAATGTACTCTGCAATTTCCTTTTGTAGCAAACCGTTTTTCCACTCCCTATCCGGTGGAACCGTAGAATTGCCTTTTCAGTGCCAGCAGCGAGCGCTAAAAAGATTGCAACGCTTTTTGCCTGTGTCGAAGCTACGATGGACATGCGTGGTGCCCGTGCCGCCGCATAATTATGCTCGCGTTGAGCCTTTGAAAGCACTATGTGGTGCGCATAGAGAAGGGCTTAGGGATTGTGGGATCTCGCCGGTCATCCCTATTGGACTTACATGGTGCGGAGCAGAGCAAAGAATTTGTACGAATGTTGAAGGAGCTGAAAATTGAAAAATTGTATAGGTTGAGCTATGAGAACTATGCTTCCATGCAGACCATTCTTACATCTGTCATACAGCCCCTGGTTATATTAAAAAAGATAGTGGCCTTTAGATAGGTTGTCTTCTGGGCTCTGGGGCCTGCCTCGCGGAAAGAGCTCCTCCAAGTCCCTCATCATCGCATCCATGGGAAACCTCTTCCAGCGGATGAAGAGCATCTTACTCAAACCCACAAATACGAATCCAATGTAAGACATCACCGTGACGGCTTCCAGGAGCTTCTCATTCTTGAAGGCACTGCCAGGGTTGAGTTGGCGAATATGACCACAGATAAGTTGGCTTTTTCATCGGGAAAATTCTTCGTGAAGGGCTTTATGCCAACGAGTAGGTAGATGAAGTTTGTGTGCTTCATAAAAGAATGCCTTCTCCCAGCGAATTTCCGTCATTTTATATCCATACGTTGCAACTATATATTAAAAATTCGTTATTGATTTTTAATACCAACTTATTACTGTCTTTTTGTTTGAAAAAAGGTGCAATGGGGTAAATCGATGACTCGTGCCTTATAATTAAAATATACAATTGAATAACCTTGCACAATAAGCATTTTTACTGTAGACTTGATTAAAGATTATACATTTTTTTATTTTGATCTTAAATTAACTTGTAGTTCTTAGAAAATACTAGCCCCAAAACACTTCCATATTCACATTATCTCCGAAGATTTAGCAATTGAAAATTACTTCTTCCTAAACAGATTTGTCCCTAACTTCCAACATGCATGTATAAATACAAGTTCATCACCGTCGGACTTTGTATTAAGTATCTAGTTTAAAACATATAATTTCTTAGCTTAATATGTTTTACAACATTCGCAAACTTAATTTTTGTATACAATGTTTTGAAGCCGCCAGATGAACGCAACCTTAAATTTAAAATAATTATTTTGCGAAAAAGACAAAAGAAAATTTAAATTTTGCAAAACAACAGAGGAAAATTAAAATTCCAAATTCTTATCATGTAAAAGAAATAATGCCAACACAACCGGCTTGCATTTTTAAGCGTTTTACAGAGGCTTGAAGTGTGAAATTCCATTGGGTAAAGTTTTTACATTTATTTATATTTTTATAAATCATTACATAGAGCCAAGGACTTAAGCTTTATTTGCACAATTGTTTTTAAGACTGTGATTAGGAAAGAATATTGAATAGTCAGTCGGTAAACACATTGAACTCCAAGGCCGATGAAAAAGACTATGTGGTTGTTTAATATGACAGGTGCACCGTGTCCTTACGTTGACATGTGCACTTTGAATTTTAATTATATAGAAGGATAATAATGCACAATGAGCGTATTAGTATTTTTTCTTTATGTCCACGTAATGCTTTTATGAAGTCTTAACAAATTTCATTAAAGATATAAGAATTTAGAAAGCGCTTAAGAATTTTTAAAAGTATAATTTTTAAAATGAGCTCCTATTCACCAGTCTACTTCTGAAATGTACTTTTTTAAGCTGTTACTCAAAAATAATGATAAGTCACTTTTTTATATAAAGTTCATTGTATTTTTAAGCTAAAATATTTTACTAATATTTGTTACTCTCTTGAACATTATTTCTGGCATTATAAAAGAAAAATTATTTAAAATAATCCGAAATACGATTTGAGTAAAGTAAATAAAAAAAAAGAAGCGAAAAAAATAAGGAAAAAGATTTATACAACCATGTTTTTTTATTGAATAAAGAAGGATCCTTGAATATAATGAAAAATGCGGCTGGTATCCTTTTTGGAAATTACCCCGAAGAATCATTTGGTATTTCTTTCTCTAAACACTTTTATTTAACTTTTATTTATGGTTAAATTCAGGAATAAATATTTCAGTTTACATTAATAAAGGACAAAAACACATCATTTTTTTTAACATATGGAAACCAATGATTTCCTTTTTTTCTATTCTAAACCATCTGTAAGTATATCAGTTAATTAGTTTTATGCTAGACCATGGTTATAATAGTCATCGTGTTCTCTAAAAGAATTGCGTGGTGCTAATAGAGAAGAATCACCTGAATCCAATCATCTTTATTGGACATACATGGTTCGAAGCAGAGCAAAGAACTTGTACGAAAGCTGAAGGAGCTGAAAAGGAAAATGGGTGCTGAGCTAATAATCTTACAATGCTTTCCTGCCAAACCACTCTTACGTCTGTCATGCTGGCCCTGGTTATATCCAAAAAGATGGTGGCCTTCAGATAGGTTGTCTTCTGGGCTCTCGCCATAATAATGACCAGAGCTCGCTTGTAACGAACATCCGCATGAAGCCAGTTCTGATTGTAAGTGGCCATGGACATACCGGAGCTCTGCAAAAATAAGTCGGGCTTTTAGACCTTGTGGTTGTATTTCATTGCTTACGAACTCACCGCATCAGCAACCATTTGTCCATAGTGACAGATCAAGTACACCTGGGCCATCGAGCAAAAGAGGAACAGGATCAGCCTGACTATCATGTCCGGCCGAACTCCAACTGTTAACTGAAATCCCACAAAGCAAATAACGAACGAGGAAACCATAAAGTTGAGCAACAGCGGAACTCCGAATATTTCGTTGACCACATTGGCCAGGCGAAGGATCCGCTCGTGGTATTGAACTATGTCCCGAAGAAATGGAGAATCCTCTTCCCAGATTCCGCTAAGCTTGTGGTTCTCCATCGTTCTTGAGAGGCAGTCAAAGTGCATTACCAACTGTGTGACCACAGCGACAAGAAGGAGATCCGTGGATAACTGTCCCGCAGCCGAGGTGCTGCCCGCAACGATCTCCGAAATGAGCAATGGGTAAAAATTCCAGGTACCTTCATAGTTCCAAGGAATGTACATCGGGTAGGGCAACTTCTTGCCCACTACGCCAAGTTTTAGCCACTTCTCGTAGATCAAATACTCCATAACGCTGGACAGGTTGAAGGTCCAGATGAGAATTGAGTAGAGCACCGAGTGGGTGAGGCTGATCCTTGAGCAGGAGCGCAGGTAACTCTGAAGGTCGTATCTCGCCTCTTGAAGCCTGCCTCGCGGATAGAGCTCCTTGAGTTCCGTCATCATCTCATCCATAAGAGACCTCTTCCAACGGATAAAAAGCATCTTACTCACGCCCACAAATACGAACCCAACATAGGACATCACCGTAACGCCGTCCAGAAGCTCTCCATTCTTGAATGCAGTGCAGGAGTAAATAATTTCACCGAGTAGAATGACGATCAAGTTGATATCATTCACCAAAAATAGAAAACGGGCTTTCATGCTGGGTTTTTCATCGGCCAAATGCATCGTGTAGGGCTCTATGCCAATCAGTTTGTAATAAAAGTTTGCGTACTTCATAAACTTTACCATCTCTGAAATCAGTGGTTCTTAGTGGCTATTAGTAGTTATTGCTATTAGTTTTCCTTTCAGAATGAACCCTCCGAACAAATTACAGTCGTTTTATAGTCCTGTCCAAGTTATTCGTCATGCGATGCAACTATTGATTGCTGATTTGACGATATTTAAATTAACAATTTAGAAAGTATACCCTCTACAAAAAGGGTATTAACTTGAAAAAAAAAATAATTTTAATTGTTTAAAAAATAAAATTAATTTTTGTATTTTCCTAATTAAATTTTTAAAGATTTCTTAATTTGAATCTACACAAATCAAGACTTGAAAACAAATGGAGAAAGTACCTATACAGAATGTCTATTATCATGAAAGATCTTCAGTAATTTTTAATTAATATCGATCCAGTAGTTGTATCAAAATCATTTCAGATCGATATCCCTCAGATTAAAGGGTAACCCACCGTCATTCATAACTAATCCTTTAATAAGTAGTCAAAGACCAACGATATAACAAGGTCTGGGTGTAATAACAGGTGCACCAGTTAAAAAAAAGAGAATAATGCACAATGAGCACATTTTAAATCAACCTTTATATTTATTTGTGGTACTAAATATTCGAACATATAGATATTGAATTACAAAACGATATTTCCACAAATGTTGTAGCTCCATATTATTCAAAGAATGTATAATTATATAAACTCAGCATTTCCCATAATTTTATTTGATTTTGTGTGCTAAATATTTTTATTTGATGTACATGGTCCGGAGCAAGGCAAAGAACTTGTAGGATATTTGAAGAAGCTGCAAGAGTAAAGCCAGTATATAAATCGGGATTAAAGTAATGTTAATTTAAGCCATACATCCGTCATGGTGGCTCTCGTTATGTTCATAAAGACAGTGGCCTTCAGATGGGTAGTCTTCTGCGCTCGAGCTATAAAGAACACAAGGGCACGACGGTAACGAACATCGGCATGGTTCCAGTTTTGTTTATATGCAGCAATAGCTAAGCCGTAGCTCTGGAAAAATATTAAAAATAAAATATAAGAGTTAAGAAAAGTTTTTTAAAGATTGTAAATATACCCACTGCATCGGCAATCAACTGTCCGTAATGACATATCAAGTACACCTGGCAGAGCGATGAGAATAGGAACAAGAAGAGCTTGATCATTATGTCCGGCGGCACACCCACGGTCATCTGGAATCCCACAAAGCAAATGACAAATGTGGAGACCATGAAATTGAGCAGCAACGGTATTCCGAATATGTCATTAAGCACGTCTGTGAGGCGGAGAATGCGCTGATGGTAGCGGACCGTGTCTACCAGGAATCGCGAGTCCTCCGTCCAAGAGCCGCTTAGCTCGCGGCTCTCCATCACCCTGGCCAGGTGATCGAAGTGCATCACCACCTGAGTGGCCACGGCGCAGAGCAGGAGATCCGTGGAGATCTGCCCCGAGGCCGAGGTGTATCCCGCTAAGTTCTGGCAAAACAGCAACACATAATACGACCAACTACCCTCCCAGTTCCAGGGAAAGTACATGAGATACGGCAGGGTCTGGCCCACGACTCGGATCTTGAGCCACAGCTCGTAGACCAAGAACTGCATAATGCTGAACAGGTTGAATGTCCAGATGAGCACCGAATAGAGCAGCGCGTAGGTTATACTGATCCGGGAACTGGAGCGAAGGTAGCTCTCCAGCCGATACTCCTCCTCCTGGGCCCTGCCGCGGGGATATATGTGCTCCAGCTCCGCAACCATGGCACTGAGATCCTTTTTTTTCCACCAGATGAAGAACATCTTGCTCATGCCGACGAACACGAACCCGATATAGGACATTACCGTAACGGCTTCGATAAATTTTCCGTCGGCAAAGGCGACTCCCAGGTAGAGAAACTCCCCAAACACAATGACACTCAGGTTGATCACATTGGTCCAGAACAGCAGATTGGCCCAAACGCTGCTCTGCCGCGGGCGAGTGGTCTTTGTGTACGGCTCAATGCCCACTGAGGTGTAAAAAAAGACGGCGTACTTCATGAACTTCATTATCCTTGCCTGAACTGGGCGAACGAGGGCGCCGCGTAGTTCTTATATGGACTTTCGCTCAAGGAGCCGGCAGCATTTGTTATGCCGACTAATGACATAATTATAGAACTGCTTACAGTTAATGCATAGATTCGGGTTTACAATGCTTCTAATTTAGGGCTTTGTCCGAGACTTAATTATTGATTACGTTTACATAAACCGCGGATAATTGTTGTGCCTAGGCAAACGCAAACACGATTCCCATCCCGCGTTTCCTTCTCCACCGCCATTCGTCTCCCCTCGTCTGCGCAACACAATAAATCACTCGAAGATTGAATCCACCGGAAAGCAATCGAAACGTTTGAATAAATGCAATTCGAAAGCGAATCAGAGTTAGCGCATCAAATCCAAGACCCACAACCAGACCCGGTCCAATCCCAGTGAAGTGAAGTCGCTTTTTTCGCTCGCACTTCAAATAAATTAAATCTTTTCACATTTCAACAATTCAGCTTGGCCAGAGTGAGAGCATATAAACAGAATGAATTACGCCCGCAGAACACGTTAGCCCAATTATACAGTGTGGTCTCAGCGAGCCAAGTACAGTAAGCCCTAGAAAAGATGCCAATGTTAAGCCATGTAATGCCAGATGTTGAAACGATTGCTGGCATAGAACCTTTACAATTTAAGAACTCTTGATTCAGTTAGTGGTACAATTTTTAAAAAGATTTACTTTGTGTCGCTACAGTCAGGGCTCAAACCGAATACAAACTTCTGCGGTAAGTGAGAAGATGATAGAAAAAATGTTATAGTTTCTTATAACTCACATTAGTATCTTCGAACGGCAATCAAATCTCAGAAAAACTCCCTTCCAAGGCACTTTATTGTATATTTAGTAACTTGAAATTCAAGACTATTCACAACAAACAATTTATAGAATAAAATATATATATGAATTACAGAGTCGAAAACTTCTTACAAATACATAATATACAAAATTCTAGAATCTCTATTTTGCTAACTCTGACCTCTTATCGAGATGTTACTGTAGGCAGACATCTGGATGGTTCGATACTAAATCCAGCAATGTGCGTTGCCCCACAAAAGTATGCAACGCAAATGCAAACAGAGCGATTACAAGCGAAGAAGAAAGCGGGCGTGGGTGGCGCCAAATGCCACCGCAACTGGCCGAAAAAGAGATTTTCGGGGCAAATTGAAAGACAAAAGCCCTGAAATGTTGCTTCCAGCGAGGACAGCGAAACCTAGCGCCAAAGCGAACAAAGCGGGTCAAAAGCAAACGAGCGATTTTTCCATTTTGGCCATTTATCACGCATGGAAATGGAAGAAGCGTGGGAGGTTAAAAAAGGCGTATCAAGCGACCGAGAGGATAAGGAGGAGCCAGACAACTACGAGGAGTACGAGGACCAGTACAACTTGGAACTTGAAATACAATTAAAGCTTTGGGACCCACTGGCCGGCGAGCCGCAAAAAACTTTTCATGTCTCAAGTCTCAAATCTCAGGTGAAGAACCATGTGGGGTAACCGGGCTTCCGGTTCCTGTGCTCCTCTACACCTGCTCCTCCCCCTGCCCAATGTATCCGCCCACCGGCGGCAAGCCAAAGTTATTGTGTGCACACACACATAGCACCGAAGTTTACGTGGACTCCGAGGTTCGAGGTTCGAGCAGGTGAGTGTGGGCAGCAGCAGCAGCGCAAACTTGGTGGAAAAGTTTTATGAGCAGCAAACTAATTTCGTTTGACTTTGCTCCGGGGATATTGCACCTTGGCTGGGACGCCGGGAATTGATTTTGGACGCAGCTCCTCTCTGCTGACGATGTTGTTCCCCCCGAGTAGACACATTTGCATACGGAAGCCAGGAAAGGAGTTCATCCCAACACTTGGCTGGAGAGGTTCAACAATTTCAATTTACTAACTGGCACGCACACCTATCCACCTCAGGATCAGGCTGCTAATGTACGGTAGCTGAGCTTTAGGTAATAAACTGTGCAATATGAACCATTTTGATCTTTTAATTAACGTGCTCTCAATGAGTAAACCAATATAGTTTCCATAACCCTTCTTCGATCAGTTCTCATCAACAAAAAATCTACCCCAAAAAGAGAGAAACTAAAGGACCTGCTACTCTTTAATATATTTTCCAATCAAAATTCCGTAACTGAAATACTATAGCTTAGTTCCACAACTAAGTGATGCTGGCAGTATCTTCTTTTCAATCATATTCACTGTCACCAAACGTGCTGAAATTCAAATCTATCTTCTGTTAGACACCCAGCACCCATGGGAATATCGGAATGCCATTTGTAGTACTTACTTCTTATCCACCAAACAGTTTGAAAATGGGGAGACAAAAAACAACAGTTCAACATCAACTGACTTCAATTTCCAAAGGCAACAATCGAGGAGGATGCCACATGCGACGGAGAAAAAAGGGCGGAGAGGCAAAAGCTGCACATAATCCATTGTTAATTTTACATTTGGTAACAACTTCCGCCCGACAAGTATCCGGCTGGCATTGCCGCAATTGTCTCTCGGCTTGCTTGCCTGGCTGTGTGACATTTGACACATTTACTCCCACGCCAAACAGTCGAACATGTGTGACTCTTCTCTGGCCCAAGGAAAACAAAGGGTTGGGCTGGGTTTGAGGTTGGGGAAACGTCTGTTTTGGCACTTGTTCGTTAGCAGCCGCCGCAAAATTTCTATTTTGATGTGAAGTCAGTGCGGTCTGCTCCACATTTTTGGTTGGCTTGCCACTACTGGCTGGGTAAAGTGGAAAAGTGGCGGCAATGGGAAACGGGGGCAAGGTGGCATCATGGTTTTTGGCCGACTCCTGGCCACAGCTATTGATGATTCCCGGGGCCCTTGTTCGGACCTGGCCAGCACACAAGGTTTCGGTTAACCGACTGCTGATCTGGGGTGTGAGTGGGGAAAGAAATGAATGGAAGCAATTAATAAAATAACAACTTTGTGCAAAATTAATTGTGTATTATGCAAAAGGCTTGCTAATGGCAGGATATGCATCAACGTGCGCTGCTGGTCCCCATAAAATATTACAGTGACGACAATGTCTCCTCCAGCCATAGATCCTGCCTACTGCGACTCCTCCTCCTCTGCTCCGGATCCTGATCCGGCTCCGACTCCTCCTCCTACCGCTGCCGTTGTTGTAATGGCCGTGCGCACCAATGAGCAAATGAACAATTTATTACCGCTTAATTGAACACATTTGGACGCAACCACACACACACACACACACTCCTCACTAAGGACCTAAACAAATGGCCACATGCAGGCGGCATCCTGAACAGGACCTCCGCATTAAGCAATGCCAGAGGGGATGGCGGTTGCCGACCAGGATAAATGAGCCCAAGACAAGTCTATAAATGCCGGAGCGGTTGGGCAGGAGCTGGAGGTGCTCTGCTGCGGCCAGGCAACTCAATGAGCCCCAACACGGGCCCAATCCCAATCCCGGGCTGGCTACAGATTTTGGGAATCCGTTTCGTGTACTCGGCTGCATATTAAACGCACGCCCCGATGGCCAAATTGATTCCTAAGTGGCTGCCGGATTGACAGCTCCAGGACCCCTGTGTGCCCTTTTCTCGACCGGCTATTACGACAATTATGCTGCACTCGACCTGCAACCTGCAACCTGGAAGCTTGTGCCTTAAGCCTGGGGCCTGGAGCCTGGAACTTTCACCCTGGCAGCAATCCGGGCTAATTGTCCTTTGAACCCCAAAGAAAGTGGAGGCCGGGGCTTAGATTAGCAGCCACAATACGGCCGGGATGGGCCAGCAGCTCACCTTTTAAGTGCCTACTTAGCGACACGTCAGAAACAAAGATTTATTCCGGGACACGGATACGGACGTCGAGCGCCGAAACACCTCGAGTAAATTAAGTGAGTGCCAGGTCCTGACAGAGTCAAGTATGTTTGATATACATGGCACCCCCCATGCTACTAAGCCGCGGCAAAAACAGGGGAATCACACAAAGCGGCCGCAATTTTGCTAAGCATTTGAGCGGCAAACGGCAGAAATGAAGCTACGCACAGACCGCATATCGCTGGATAGGAGATGGGGAAGGTAGGCCAGAAAAAGGACGCTCACCCCATCTGCTTAGGCCGTATACTCGTCCTGAATGAACTACTTAAGCTCTTTTGGCTTTACAAAATAAGCCATGCCACAGGTAATGCCAAAAGCAACAAGGGTGGGAGCAGCCAACAGTGGGAGAAGCTACAGACAATAACGAAATATTTTGTATATCCGTTGTGCCGCGAAAACCGCACTCAAAGAGCTTCCCTACACTGGGAAATAGCTTGGTGGAGGTTATCGATTCCTCGTACTTAAGGGTTGGATTTTATTATTATACAAATTATTAAATATTTTCTCACCTGTTAATATGTCAATAATTTGTTTAGGCAATCATTGACTTCCATTTTTGTATATTGATTAAAATTCTTCGCAATGTTTTTTATCGCAGTGCACGCGCAAGTGAAAAGGAGCTGGCGGAAACGGAAGGCGGCGTCGAAAGTGGAATATGAGGTGATCCAGGGACAGGCCCAGATACACTTTATGAACTACAGCCCGAAATCCAATTGATTGCACAGGCACAGAGTCTTTGGCAGCCTTTCTCTGCGAACCGAGAAAGCCTCCTGCCTGCTGCCGGTTCGAATCGCAAACAATTTGGCAGGCCAAGTGCTTTCGCAGGGAGGCAACCTGAGTTGATTGTGGCACGCATTGTGGCCTCAGAGGTCGCCACAGGATTCGCAAATGAAAATTTCAACCACGCGTAGGCTGCGGACCGCAACGGAGCGAGCACCACAGCTAAAGCGACTCTCAAGCTTTGTCGGATAATTTTCAGCCAATTAAGAGTCTTTCTGGTGAGAAAATGTTATTTCAATCAATAAAAACTCAACATTTGAAGTAGAATTAGATTTTGGTTAAAGAACATTTCCTGTTTGATTCTTGAAAGAAGATTGGACACACACAAATATTTATATATTTATATATCAACAAATAATTAATCAAATAAATTAATCCAATTTCTCAAAAACTTAAAGCGATACAAATATGCTAAATTAGACCTACCTAGAAAACATCAAGAATATATAATAATTTATCAGTTCCAAAATTCTGAAATGCGATGCAAACTTCTGGTCAATCTCTATTTAAAGCAAATTAATTTTTATATAATATTCGCATATTTATATTTAACATTTTTTTTAGTGTATTTAATTGTTAAATCAATTTTTCTTCCCACATTTTGTAAGTCGTTTATAATGTATAAAAAACAAAAAATTTGCAACAATTAACAAAATGTTTACTAGTAATCGTTTCCCACTCAAACACAAAATAAAATAATAAAATTTAAGAAAATTATCGTCGATTTTACAAATATAATTATTTAAGGCCTTCTTGATAAAAACAAATCGAAAAACACAGTGACTTCCAAAAGTATACTTCGATTATTAAGATCGGTTTTAGGATCGTAACCAATAAAAACGAACCATAGAGCAGATATATATCTATGCTTATTTTTGTTTAAATGTTCATATTTTTTGTCTATTATACAATTTAGTGGTAATAAAAACGGACGGCATCTCCGGCATTCAGTTCAAGCCCGCGCGCACTATCGTCTGCCAAACATTGCAGCGCGCACACCAATCGAATGCCTCGCCGCTATCGATATATCGATAGGCGAACGGGCGCAGCAGATGACCAGAGCAGTTGTTCTCTTATTATTGTTTACAAAACGCGCGATTGCCCCATTAGACACGCTGATAAAAGCGAGATAAACGCTGTTGCCGTGACAAAGGAAAAAATGCAGCTGACGGGCTGCTAACGGGCGAAGCAGCTGCTGCTTCAGAGCAGCGAAATCGAAGAAACCTCCTCCACGGCGCCGCCCCAGCGACCACTTGTTGTTGTTGGTCGGTTGGACTTCGTCTACATAAATTACTATATACTCGGCCGATTCCATTCGATGCAAGACACAAAATACTCACGGAGCAGGAGCATATAGTATATACAATCCGGAATCGCAGCAGGCCCTGCGCGTCACTCGTTTCATCAAATTTAATCTGTCAAATTATCATTCCGAAATTCGCATCCGCAGAAATCTGTGTGGAAAGCAGCCGCACATCGGAGTGGTAACATAGGCCGTATCTCAAATCAAGCAGCGTACAAATCGTCGATTAGGCATCGATCACTTTATTGCCGCAATCAAGTGTCCAGTAGTTGACTCGTGAGTACCTCTCTACCCAGTAAGTAGTTCGACAATGGAGATTAGCGCAGTCCCCCTCGGACTCCGTTGCTCGCCGAGCCATTGCGCACAGATCTCGACTTGACCCGGAGGCCAGTGACTTGTAGGGTCCATCCATATTTCTTATGCAAATCGAAAGCGGGAAAGTTGGGTGCCGACAGACAGAGAACTTGATTTCGGTATAGCAACAAGTTTAGTCGCAATGTGTAATCTAATATACATATGTAACCTAGGTTAGTTTTATCTGGGTTAATAAATACTATCATATTGTTATACTTACACAAGAAATAGCTCTTATCTGACATGAGCCTAATCCAAAGTATTAAATACCATTATAGTGCTCTGCCGCCCAAGTGGATAATAAATTCCAAAGGTATTCATTATTTATTGGAGAGTAATTCTTCTTTTTAAAGGTTGTAAAAGTAAGATAGCTTCTTCTAACTTTTTTTATACCCCTGTGAGATATTATAATTATATTTCTTTTATTTTTTTATTTAACTCTTAAATAACATAAACCGTCAATGTAGGCAGGCCTAAAGGTGCAGACAGTTTCCAAACTAAATAAATATTAAAGCGTCCGGTCTCTGGAATAACTATATATATTTTCCTTCCGCTTTATATAATTTGCTAGCCGGCACTAAATGATTAGAATACCTAATTCTAACAGTTGTTTCTACCGCATAGAGTACCTTTGCTCTGACTGCGTGCAAATCCCCCCGCGACGGCTAATCACAAATATATCTTATCGATAGACAGCAGTAAATTGTCACAGGTACCCGCCAACCACCTGTAATCCGGCAATCCAACTTCTCAGGCTGCTTCGCTGAAAGCATTCAGTTCTTGCTGTGCTAGCAGCAGGTGCAGTGCGTCCTCCGCGAAATTAAAAAAATACAAAACATTTGAAAACCAAAGCTAATTTGGTTTATTTAAGTTCAGTAGAACAACCGATAGCGCTGAAAGAAGAATAAGAACGCAGCGAACACTTGTTGGCTGCAGATAAGATTAAAGGTTAAGAAACGGACTCGGACCCGGCCACCCCATGTGTAGTGACTAACGATTCAAATTGATTTGGACCACCCGCAAAAATGTCGATTTAAATTTAAAAGACAATTATTCCAAGCTTGAAAATAATATATGTTTTGTATTCTCTCCACACAGATTGACCTTTCACGATGGCGGGGCAAAGTAAACTGGTAAGCCCACTGTGCATCACCTGCAAGGAGTTCCAGCATCCTTGGACAGATCATTGCATGAGTGCCACTGCTGGGATTCTCCTCTCGGCCACACCCTACTGCCTCCGTGTTTACACCGTCGTCTACGCAATCTCATTGCTCATGCGCCACAAGGTGCCCAGTTTGGCGGATCTGCGGCATACCCTGCTGGGGATTATACAGTCCACAGCGTTTTTGGTTACCAACGCCTACACCTTCATCCTGTACAATTGTATGCTCCGAAATGTTTTGGGTCGCTATCACTTCTCCACGGTGGCCTTTATACCGTGTTTCTTTGCCTCGTTCAGCGCCATTCTGGTGGAGCGTCCCGCCCGCCGACCGCTGCTCACACTGTACGTTGCGAACGTGGCCACTGAATCGCTGTGGAAAATGGCAGAGTCTCGGGGTTGGGTGCGCTCTATACCCCACGGCCAGACTCTCATCTTTGGCGTGAGCATGGCGGCCCTACTCTACCTCTATCGACTTGGCATCTCCAAGGATTCCATATTCAACATTTTGCGCATATTTGTGGGCAAAGAGGAGGCAGGCCCGGTGGCAAAGGCGCCACCAATGGTTCCAGGCGAACAGCCACCTCCCTCCAGGCGCCGCCCCACCGTAAGCTTCTCCTCCGTTTCTGACTGGGTGCGAGTCTACAGCAACCTGATCCGCGCAAAGCACGCCATCTGCCCACACCAGCAGAGCTGTTTAGGCTACTCTGTAATGGGAGGTATTAAACCCTTTGTGGGAGGGGTGGCGCTTCAGGTGGCCCTCAAAATGGTGATGAACACTAAGCGCATTATCGGCGGAAAAATGGTGTGGAAAAAGCAAGTCTTGAATCGGAGCACCTTGCAGCTGGGAATGTTCATGGGCAGCTTCTCCTTCCTGTACAAAGTAAGTGACGAACCTTGGCGATCGGTTGATCAGCAGTAAAAATGTTGATCCTTACAGGCGGTTTCCTGTCTGCTGCGCCATACTTTCAACCGGGATGATGCCAGATTTGCCATTCCAGCCGGACTAATTGCGTCCGCGACATTCACCATGTATCCGGACAACACGGTGGCCCTGTATGTCATGTGGAAGGCGCTGCAGGTAGGCTCATATTGGTTTTAAAGATTAAAGGAGTCTTTCGATGTATTTAAGTAATATTTTCATCTTGCAGATATTTTGTACCAAGGGCCAGGAGCGAGGCATCCTGCCGCACATTCCACACTTTATGCTGTTCCTGTACTCCTTCTTCACAGCCGTTCTCTTCCACGCGGGCATCATGGAGCCTAAAAGCCTGCGCCCCAGCTACTACAAGTTTTTGCAGGCCATCTCGGGTGATAGGTGAGCAAAGTTTGACCGCGGTGCGTAGGAATTAGATTAACGATCCCTTATCTTTGACAGACTAAGCAGGTTTAATCTAAGCGCCTTCGACGTATTCGGGCTGGGCACTCAGCAACAGGCGCTGGACACCATTAAGGCTCTGAACATTGTGGAGAAGGGACCGCTGCCAGCTTTCTCGTTCGCCTCTTGAGTAAACATCTGCGCAGGTCTAGCGCATGTACAGTTAGTCAGTCGTCTTGGTTAGCGGCCTCATCCTACATATCTCCATATATCCATAAATCTGCGTTTGATAGTTATTTGTATATATATATACGACAAGAGTCTCCCGCTCTATAAGAGCGTCCAACGATTACTAAACTAAGCAAGTGTGGGTGGATTGTAAAATATGTTGACTGCTCGTCTTGATATCAGTTTTTTATCAATAAAACTCAGCATGAAAATATGAGAAAAACAAGATAAATTGAAAAGTACTAGTTTTATTTTATTTAATAACACACATATTCCAATTCATTATTTAGTGATAGTTTTTAAGATGATAAAGGTAGCAGATTTCACTTGATAGAAGTTATGGTATGAGAAAACCAAAACTGCCCCACAGTCTTTGAAAGCTTTGTAGCTATTTCTTAGACAAGCGCCTAAGATATTGTATGGAAATTAGCTTTTTTCGCCGGTGGGAACTTCGAATTGTTGATAACGCACCCCACGTCTGCGGATAACCCGGCGTAAACAAACCCCAGCGTGTGTGCGATAACGATCTCACTACACGCACTTACCGGGAATCACTTTTCGCACCTGGTGAATATGGCTTCTGTGGAACACCAAGTGTGCGTAAACTCTCGTATCGCAGTCTATAGTATTTTATGGCTGGCCAAAGTAGGTGGATGACTAAGGGCAGCTAATACAAGTAATGACTCAGCTAAAACTACTGGAAAGCTAAAGTTAAGCTGATAATATAATATTTGACTGGAAACAGTCTATGTTTTGGGTAGCCAGAACTGAATTGAGATTAAGGTTCGGCCCCACTTCCCCTGATAGCATTTATCACCCCGTCTGGTAGCAATTCGATAATCGCAGTCAATATTCAAAGTGGAGTCATGGCGGCACAAAGCAAACTGGCTGAGATCGCCTTCAAATGTACCTGCCAGGAGTATATACATCCCTGGACCTCTAGCTGTGCCTCTTCAGCGGCTGGAATGATGCTGTCCATATTTCCAGCGAGCCTGCGCATCTATGGCACTGTCTATATGGTAAGTTTAATACTTGGGGGAACAAATAAATAGGTCCACATAAAGCCAAGTACAAAGTAGAGCTAAAATGTTGGACTACTAAACCTTCCTTTAGAGGCATTTGCAGACGTTGTAGGCGTTTCCCCAAAATTTGTAGCCTACACATAGGCATGCGTTTTTAAAACCACTCCTGATCCTCTCTATAGTTATAGTTCCATATACGAATTGAAACAGAACAGACTTAAATAACTAAATGCGGATTTATCATAGCAAGTCGGGAGTTTACTGATCATACATCACAGCATTCGTACTCAGTCGTACAGAGAAAAAAGTTAGTGCTAGCCCGAGATCTGAACGAGCAACATTATTACACTACAAAATAAGAAAGTTTGCATTTTTTTCGATGGCGAGCAAAAAAAAAGAAACCACAGGTGAGGAGCACCTCGAGCGTAGTAGCCGCAAGAAGATGCACATCATCCGCGGTCTGATACGCGGACTAAATTCCGCCGAGAATCGTGTCCTTTGCGACAATTGGCTTGATTTTCTCAGTCGCTCAGCCAAGCATGAGGCAAAGGCTCGCGAATATTTGCTGGAGAAGATGGTACGCCAACTGCAACAGATGGGCCGTCTTTCCCATCCCTTTACAACTCACGTAAACTGCCGTAATGACCTGAACCTGCTACTGGACGAGGAGGGGCGTCAACGGCTGCGCCTCCCCAGCCCGCCGGAGGTGGTCGCTCCAAAGCCTAGCCGCAGTCGAATCGGGCGATCATCTTCTTTCTTTTGGCGCCAGAGGGTTGAGCACCTGAACACTCTGGAGGAGAAATACCGACGCGAGGAGCAAGAGATATGGCTCAACGAGATATCGGTTAGCTCGCAGCCAAAAGAAAGGCACGCAATCAAGGAGGTTGAAGTCCAGGCGGAGCTGCCTCTGCTGTCCTCGCGGGGCGAGCGCGTTCCTTTGGCCAAAGCACGCCACAGGCAGGAGATCAAGGAGCAACGGGATCAACAGCGCATAAGTGATCTGAATCAGGGTCTCCAAAAAGTGGCAGAGCGACGCCAGTTAGACCTTCAGAGAAAGGCAGAGGCCCGCCAGCTCCGAGAGCACCGTCTGCTCGAGCAGCAGCTCAAAGTGAAGGAGCGACGTGATTATGAGCGCAATCTAATGAACAAGAAACGGGAAGCACAGCGTCCGCGCCATCGACCCCGACAGGATCATGGAGCAATGGTACCAGCTGAAGACGGAAAAGATGTTGAACGCAAGAGGGATGTGAAGGAATTAGAGCCAATACAAGAAGCCAGAAAGCATGTGAAGTGCCCTTTGACCCATGATACCAAAAGTATGCCTTTCGAGGCCCGTGAGCAGCAAACCGTGTTGCGAGCAGAAGACGTAAAGCGTAAAGGTCTGGTCTATGAAGAGCGGAAGGATCAAGAAAAAGCAGAGCAGTTCAAAGAGACTGGAGAGGCGAAGTCGAGTTGTCATAAGGACAAAGTCAAGTTAAGCAAAGAACAGGAGATCAAACAAGGTAAAGATACATGTTTACTAGATGTGGTTAATGAAAGAAAATTGAACGGAAAAAAATACCAAAGAAGAAAGCAAGATGAATTTGAAGAACAAGACAACGAGTCACACGACGAGTCAGAACAAACACAAAAGAAAGACAGACAAAAAAAGTCTCAAAAGCAGCGTCAAAGGGAAACTGAGAAGGAAGTAAGAAATATTGATGACTTTGGGAACGACTTTAATATCAGGGAGAAGCAGCTGCTGCAGATTTGTATCGATCTTCAAGAGAAGTATGAAAAAACAGCCAAAGAGCTAAGTGCAGCACGAGAAAAGGAACGAAAGAATAGGCAACTCAGAGCCACAAAAGGATCTATTGAGGAGACAGAGCAGATCAGTGAAGGAATTCAAGGAAAGTTAAAGAGCCGGAAGAACCTCTTACCGGTGAAGTCAGAAGAGCAATTACCCAAAGAAATTACCCAGCGAAATATGACGGAGAATCCACCAGCAGACTGGAAGTCACAGCAACCTGATAGCGAAATGGCTGTCCGACAATCAAATGAAGAATTCCTAAACAAGGTCGAGCGGATATGTCAAGAGAGAGAACTACACCCAAATCCATATGACAATCTCCAAAATATTTTGAAGGAGATCCAGGAAGAGAAGCAGAGCCGTGACCACCGTGAAGATACCCAGAAGCAGAGAAGTTTGTCAAGAGGATCCGCGCGAAGAAGGAATCTTTTGTCATACTCCTGGAAATTGGCTCACAAGAATTGGAAGTTTTCAAATTACATCAGGCAGAAATGCTTGCAGGAGATGCGGGATATTGAGGCTACAATACAGCATATTCAATATGCGAAAGAAAATTTAGCAACTGCAATACATAAGAATAATAATGAAGGAATGAAGGATAGAGGCGAGGGCCGATCTATTTCGCACTCCAACGAAAGTTCCGGACATTCGACTCAAGCCGGTTCCAACCCGTTCTTCTCTTTCTCCTGGAAAATGGCCAAAGACAACTGGAAGCGAGCAAATGACATCAGGGAGCAATGCTTGCAGGAGATGCAGGATATTGAGGCTGCCATACAGAGTTTTAAATATGCGGAAGAAGATTTAGCAATTAAATCTTTGAAAGATTATGGCTATGTCGGGTCAATTTTGCACACAAACAAAAGTCCCGTTGAAGCCTTTCAGACTCGCACGGATCATCCTCTTCAAGCAGGTTCCAGCTACAAGCACTTTGAGACAGAGTCCACAGGTGAGGAAGTCCCCAAGTTAAATTCATATCGCTGCTATAAAGATGTAAACAATCAGGATCATCAACCATCCATAATTCGAAAGGAGTGTCCCAACAAAAAAATATATTTCAGGAACCAGGGGAACAGTTCATCATCTGAGGGGGAACCGCTGCGATATTCCGGCAGCATTGTATCCTACTGCATCATAACTGGCCGGAAGCGTTATCCGCATATCAAACCAACCCGACCCATTCGAAGGAGGAGCCAACTTCACAAACGCCGGACTCTCCATCAACTCTTAACCAGATCACACCCAATTGAATTCAATCCGAAAATCGTCACTGCCCATAATCGTATTCTGCACAGGAACCTATCCGTCGCTAAGACGACCGCGTTAGACAAGAAAATTCAGAAAAGCCTGATGCTGGGATCTGTGCAGTTGATAGATCTTTTGCTGATGGATCAGGCTAAAGCCCAGTCCAACATACAGCCGCCCAGGCGCATTTTCCAAGCTCTTGTCGATCCCCTACTCCCAGGCATGGCAAATGTTTCGCCCAAACTCCTGGAGCGCATTACCTCTGTAGATGACCAGCTAGAAGCACACCTTAAATATTTGTGTAATTGTACTTTCGAAAGGCAAGGTGTTCACAACCACAGTCAGCACCACCTTAACGAGACCTATAAGCAGGGAGTGCAGCTGTTGACCGGACTGGGCCATGAGCAGCACCTGGTATTAAAACTATTGAGCGATTTCTGGGACTTGGATCCACGGCTAAACAAGACCCTTCAGAGCATCGATGAGCTCTACATAAAGTGGAGAGAAGAGCGGCTTGACTTGCAATGAAGTGAATGCGAAACAATTTAAAATTATATTAGTTTGTTTGTTATTTTCTATGTTGTTCCTTTAAATTTATTAAAATCTAATTTTTACCCATAAATTTACATTAAACCTATATATTCCCATATATAAACCCCCCTAATTGTTTATATTCCAGCTGGCTTTGATCACACGTGGCCGTATTCCATCCTTCAAGGACCTCAAACGCACTGCAGCTGGCATACTTCAGTCGACGGCGTTTCTCTCATTAAATGGCAGCCTTTTCATCCTTGCCATTTGCTTGGTACGGCAAGTGCTGGGTGGATTCTATTTTAGCACTGCTGCATTGATACCGTCTCTCCTGGTCAGTTCCATATCGCTGGCCGCCGAACGACCAGAGCGCCGAACCGCTCTGGCCATATACGTGTCAAACGTGGGCATTGAAGCACTATGGAAGATGCTGGAGTCCCGGGGACTCGTTCGGTCCATTCCCAACGGCCAGGTGCTCATTATGGGACTGAGTGTAACCGCCTTGCTCTACATGTACCGTGCCGGCCTGCACAAGACAGTGGCCAAGGACGCCACCTTCAAAGGCCTGGGCGTGATAATAGGCAAGGAGGAGGAAGGACCATTAAAGACGCCGGCGGTAACCACCTCACAAAGATCTCCACAGCGATCGCTGAACTTCCGCAGCATCACCGCGTACCTGGACCTCTACGACCGTCTGCTGACCACCAAGCATCCCAGTTGTCCGCACAAGAGGGGCTGTGCTCCTTACGCCCTCCTTGGAGGACTGAAGCCATTCCTGGGTGGCGTGAGTCTCCAGGTGGGCCTGAAGCTGCTGCTCAACATTCCCAAGATAATCCAGCTCAAGATGCAGTGGCGCAAGCAGATCTTCAACAAGGGATCCCTGAAATTGGGTCTGGCTTTGGGCATATTCTCGCTGCTTTTTAAGGTGGGCTATGATTATTATCAAACTATATTTTTTACTATTTGCTGTGATCCCCTCAGACAACCTCCTGTGGCCTGCGTCACAGCTGCGGATACGACAGTGCTCCCTTCGCCATTCCGGCTGGCCTGCTCGGTTCAATTGGCTTGCTGTGGTTCCCCAACACCACTGTGGCCTTGTATCTGATGTGGAAGTCGCTGCAGCTCCTGTACAACTGGGCAGCTGCCGAGGGAAGGGTTCCCGAGGTGCCACACTTTGACATGGTCATGTATGGCCTTTTCACGGCCGTGCTCTGCCACGCGACCGTATTGGAAGCGCAATCCATGAGGCCCAGCTACTTCAAGTTTATCGAAACCATTTCCGGCAGCCGCCTGAGCAGGTTCAATTTGAAACCCTTTGAGGCTTTTGGCGTTAGGAGCCAGGACCAGGCAAACCAAGTGATCAAGAAACTGGGCATTGTCTGGAATTCACCCTACCCGAGATTCGCCATGAGTGTCTAGAATAATGCTTACATTTTTACTTACTATCGAGCCCCTTTTCTCCAGATGAATAATGTGTTAAGAATAAAATTGTATATTTGTAGTAACTTTATTTAAGAGTTGTATTTTTTTTGTCTTATTTATTGGGTAGAATATACTCAGCAATATAATTGATAAAGCGTTCAAGGCGTTAAAAAAAAAATAAATCGGGATAATTATACTTTAGGCAAAGTTGTTATTATTTAGTAACTAAAGTCTACTTCATTAAACAAATTTTTAATATAAAGCTAGACGGGCAATAAAGCTTTGACAGAAATATTTAATATTAATATTATCAATTCCTTTATAGTAATTCAACAATTGTTACTTGTAAATAATATAAACTGAATTATTATTATAATTATTTTAATTTGTATATATGGCTAGATATTGATACGCTGTTTTCAGTGTTTAAATGAAATAATAATAACAAACCTTATCTATTAACCCCTCCGAAGAGAACTCAATGCGGAACTAAGAGAATTCGAAGGCAATAAACGCACATGCCGGCGAGCTCTCGCGAGTCGATAAGAATCCCCTCCAGCTGTGGGTGACGCAGCGTCAACAAACCGATCGGCCCTCAAACAGCCAAAGTTAACTTTCGGCTCGCGTGGATGCGATAAGCGCCGCATCCGACGCACTTCAGCCAAACCACTTGCGTGGAATTTGGGGAGAGGGCTGATTACGGCCGGAGTGGAATGGAACGGAATGGAGCTCCTAAGGTGCGTCCACACGCGGCGCTCACTTGGCCAAACCGTGGCTGGGGCGGCGAGAGTCAGTTGTATTTGATGGCCGACCAGGCCCGAACGTGATCCCCGCGTAGGAGAAATCTTAGATTGACTCGCCCAATAAATTCATAAAATTAGCTGGAGCAGCAAACCAGTGGGTGGATATTCATGCAATTGAGACGTGGAATTACGTACTTTGATCCATTATAAATTGTACGATATTCTAATCAATTTTTTATATAATTTATCTACCTTCCGAAACCCGATCTGCAGCCGAGACTTGATGGTTGACCAGCAGCAGAAGCTGATCCAGGAAATGCTGTAGCTGATACTACAAGGAACCGAGGAGCTTGGAACCCAGAAGAGGCTACTACTGACTGGACGGAACCTTGGGAACTTGGCTGACCGCATTCCGGAAAACTCTCTGCCTGATATTACATTGGAACCGAAACGGAGTCTCACAAATCCGGAGAATCGAATCGAAGTAGGACGTTGAGATTAACTTAGCATAGCGTGGCACCTTCGCACTTTTCGGCGATAGGCCCCTTCCCGATAAGCTTTATCATCTCCACCGGTGCTATAATTCGATAATCGTCGACTGCCGAGCAGAAGTCAATATTTAAAGTAGATCATGGCAGTTCAGAGTAAACTGGCGGAAATCGCCTTCAATTGCAGCTGCCATGAGTACAATCACCCGTGGACCTCGAGCTGTGCCTGCGCCGCGGCGGGCATGATGCTCTCCGAGATACCCCCCAGCCTGCGCACCTACGCCACTGTCTACCTGGTAGGTTGAGAATGGGTTAAGAATACCAAGAGTTTCGCACCTGCACAACGGTGATACGGTCCAAAGTTCAAATTTTAATGGGGAATTCTTTAAAAAAGGCTGGCTGATTGCAAGTGCTGCTTGTACTTAAATATATCACCATTTACTCTTAGTTTCCCACGATCATTTTTCACCCACTCTTATCTCTATTTTTATTAACAGTTGGCGCTAGTCATGAGAGGTCGCATACCCTCGCTGAAGGACCTTGGACGCACTGCCGCCGGTATCCTTCAGTCTACGGCGTTCCTGTCACTGAACGGAGGCCTCTTTGTCTTTTGCGTCTGTTTCCTACGCCAGCTGCTTGGCGGTTTCTACTTCGGCTCGGTGGCCTGGCTTCCCTCCTTCATATCCAGTTTTGTTTCCTTGGCCGCCGAGCGACCAGAGCGACGTGCTCCACTGGCCATGTACGTGGCCAACGTGGGCATTGAGACGCTGTGGAAGATGCTGGAGTCCAGGGGACTGGTTCGTTCCATTCCCAACGGTCAGGTGCTTATCATGGGACTGAGTGTAACCGCCTTGCTCTACATGTACCGTGCCGGCCTGCACAAGACAGTGGCCAAGGACGCCACCTTCAAGGGCCTGGGCGTGATAATAGGCAAGGAGGAGGAGGGACCATTGAAGACACCAGCGGTGACCACCTCACAAAGCTCTCGCCAGCGATCCCTCAACTTCCGCAGCATCACCGCGTACCTGGACCTCTACGACCGTCTGCTGACCACCAAGCATCCCAGCTGTCCGCACAAGAGGGGCTGTGCTCCTTATGCCCTCCTTGGAGGACTCAAGCCATTCCTGGGTGGTGTGGGTCTCCAGGTGGGCCTCAAGCTGCTGCTCAACATTCCCAAGATAATCCAGCTCAAGATGCAGTGGCGCAAGCAGATCTTCAACAAGGGATCCCTGCAATTGGGTCTGGCTCTGGGCATCTTCTCGCTGCTTTTTAAGGTGAGTTATGAATATTCGCAAACTATATTTAATTACTATTTGTTGTGATCCCCTTAGACAACCTCCTGTGGCCTGCGTCACAGCTGTGGATACGACAGTGCTCTCTTTGCCATTCCGGCTGGCCTGCTCGGCTCGATTGGCCTGCTGAAGTTTCCCAACACCACTGTAGCCTGCTACCTGATGTGGAAGTCGCTGCAGCTCCTGTACAACTGGGGCGTGGCCGAGGGCAGGCTGCCCGAGGTGCCACACTTCGCCATGGTGATGTACGGATTCTTTACGGCCGTGCTCTTCCACTCGGCCATCCTGGAGGCGCGTTCGCTGCGGCCCAGCTACTACAAGTTCCTGCAGAACATCTCCGGCAACAGGATCAGCCGCTTTAACGTGAAGTCCTTCGAGGGGTACGGGCTGAAGAGCCAGGACCAGATCGACTACGTGATCAAGAAGCTGGGCATCGACATGACCTCACCCTATCCCATTTGCGCCCTGACCGTCTAGAGTGTTTCCCCCTGCTTTCTGTAAAATGCTAGCCAAAAACAAATAATAAAATGTGTAACAAAAAGATGCAGCGAAACTTTAAATTAAATGCCCGACGCAGAATGGCCATTAAGGACTTTTATGCGAGGAGCCGCAGAGTGGGGGCCGGCATCAATCACGGAGTCAACAAGCCGCTGGCACCCCTTGACTACCCCTCGGAACCCCAAGCCACCAGCCCCACACCCCAATCTCAACCCCAGAGCCGCAGCCTCACCGCTGTGACAACTCTAGACGGCGGCTCCGCGCTGCTCAATTATTTACATTTATATGTCATATAAATTTATTGCCCACCATAACTCAGCCGGGCCGAGAAGGGCCGGGATGAGCTGAGCTGGGAAGAGCTGCTGGGCTGAGCCGAGACCAAGGAGAGATACCCGAAATGCAGCTACAAATTCACTAAAAATAAAAATAATAATAAAGCACGAGACCAAATGAATTAAATGGGATCCGACTTTTTGGGGCATTCGAAAATGTAAATACTCTGAAATAAATATTTACGGTATCTGCAACATCAGGAAGTATTACAGAGCTTTTTGAACTACTTTGGTTTTGTGGGTGTAAAGTGTTGTACTTAAATTTCAAACTTTAAATACTTTGAATATCAAAATTTTATAGTATAAACAGATTAGAAAATGTATTTCTTGAGAAAAAAGCGAAAAAGAAAATATGTGAAGGATATTAATGCTATATATATATACTCTTAGCAGAAATATTATGCAAAAACAAAATATTTCTTAAGTAACCTAATATAATATTATACTTCCGTATTGCGACTCGACTTAAGTGGTTACATGTTTAATATATCCTTTACAACCAAATATATACCCATCCTAGCGCACTTAGAGTATCATCCTGAGTGCTGCACCTCCCTTTCGGAGGGGTATATCCCTCTGGAAGGGTATAATAAGCTCAGTTTCAGTGTTCCACTGCTCCTTGGTCTTCCTCGCCTAATGATCATCTCGGACAGGGGGAGGACAGAGAGGCAGTGTGGCAGAGAGGCGCTCTCACTGGCATCGGAACCGAAACACAGAGGCCGAGGCTTAACAAATGAATTATAGGCTCGGGTAAATTTAATGTGGCACTTAGTTATCGGCGGAGAGGGGAGTGGCGGCAGAAGGCAGGGGGCAGGGCCTTTATTTTTATGCGAATCATAATAAGGCAAGCCGGCTAAGCGACTTCCTTCCGCTTCGCAGCCTGACCCCTGGCTGTTTGTCTTTGGTGATTTTCGTTTTTAAATTGAGTTGAAAATAATGAAAATGCAAATTTCCTCGACCAGCTGCTGTTGGCCACGGCACGTTACCCGGCCCAGGGCCCTGCAAGTGCAGGCGGCAGGACGAGTATTTATGAAATTTATATGCATGTCGGTTGGGTCCGAGTCCGAGGAGGAGCTGTCTTCGAGCCAAGTCAACAGCATGGAAAATACAAATGAAGCCAGTGACAAATCTCATTAATCACGTTGCCGGGGCGGATTAGGGGGCGTGGCGCGGCACTGGCTGAATGGGTGCAGCTGTTGGCGCCTCGAAATCTGGGATTATCAGCTTAGCAGTTGCAGTTGTTTCCGCCGCCTGCGCCACAGCTACTTGTTGTTACTCCTCAAGGGAGCCCCGGGCCGGCTTCTGCAGAAAGTGCATATAAATTGAATATTATAAATTTTCTTATTTTGCAACTGCTGCTCTCACTTAGCTGCTGCCACGTTGTAACTTCATTTAAGTCAATCGCTCTTCTCTGTGCCACACAAATTGTAAACAAGGGAATTATGCAAATGAATAAATTCCCGCCCCAAGGCACTGTAATGAAATATTATCGAGGCCCCAGGCTCCTCCAAGCAAATCGAACAGAAAATGAACTTTCAAGTGTCAAAAAAGTAGAAAAGGAAAGGGCAAGGAGGAAGGCAAAGCAAAAACCAGTGCGAAAAAAGAGAGAAATAGGAGCTCTTCACATCTTGGCCAAGACTTTCGTGTTGCCATAAATTTCATTTGATATTTCTATGAACTGACAAGGTATGTCAACGCAAGATAAACAGCCCAAAGCTGTCCGACTGCCGGCCCCATATAAATGACACTTTTTGTCCGTTCGCAGGATGAATTTTTAATTAAAATTTGCAGTTGTGTCGGGCGAAGATTGAATGGGAAATTCTAAACTGTTGGAAAACGCAGAAATGCATAGCAAATAAATATACCTTGGACTTGGCATACATTATCACAAATTTGGTAAGGAGCCCAAATATATTTAGATATATATATGAACCCATCATGTTATTGCATTTATATCTAAATATATGTATGCATATATTATAACTAAAACAAGATATTTCATTTATATACCACTCTTTAAAAGCAATTCATAAAAATTGCACAAACTTATCCACAGACTGTGCTTTTTGAGCAATCTGAAATTGCCTAATATATATAATCTTGGTTTCTGGTTGTTATTGGGTTCACCTTATCTAGAGGTAAAACAATTCCGACGCAATTTTTAATTTTAAATCCAGAGCTATAATTAATATTGAAACATTTCTTAAGCCACGAATAGTGAATGCACTTTGTGCATGTTTAATTATTTCTTGTTTGAGATACATAATATTTCCAGTATCATTACCCAAAAATAACAATGTTGACCATATTGCTTATTTAACTTCGTAATTTTTTTTGGTCTGCTGACTTGAACCGGTGTGCAAAAATCAGGTTTTATCTCTGCGCAGTTGATTTACCTTTGTATTCTATTAAAAACAACAAAATTTGAAGAATGATTAGCAAAATTTGTTGAGCATTTGTAAACTGTTAAAATTATAAATTAATAATTATAAAGCATAAGCACATAAGATTGAATATTCGACCTACTGCTATGAATGTATATCTGAATTATGTTGGCTTAAAGCGTGTGGGCTTCAGGTATAAAAAACGATGACGGTTTCTTCAAATAACCAGATAAGACTCATCTGCATAATGAGCTAAAAATATATAGAAACACACCTTGAAATTGTTAAAAATAAAAACTCTTTGGTATAAACAATTGTATAAAATTTATATTATTTTTAATAGGATTCTTAAGTATTTCTTATAACATTTAGTAAGTCTCATAGTTCGCTATGAATATCCAAACTTAGCGACAAATCTCTGAAATTTTCAGTAAATAACTCCTTAAGTCAACACTCCAATAATGCGAGAAGTGACCGGCCAAAAAATGACTGATAAGGAACCCTCAGAAGGCGAACATTCGAATACTGATGGCCCCAAGGGCGCACTCGCCCTCAATGGGTCGCTCCTCCTCCTCCAGCTCCCGGAGCCGCACCAGCCGCAGGGGCACACCCACGCGCAGGAACTCCAGGGCGGCGTTGATGAGGCTCAGCTGCAACCAGATCAGGGTCAGGAGGAAGCAGCTCCAGCTGCCGAAGGGAGACGTCATGCCGGCGACTAGGTTGTGGACCCACTGTGGGATCGATGGGATCAGGCACGAGCCATCCCCCGCGCAACCTCGCCGAAAACGTGTCGTTGCCGGGCAGACGATAACGAAATTCCCCTCGTGCGATAAGCTCACTTCTGGCGGGCATTTGTGTCTCAACATTTGGGGGTTCGATGTGATTCCACTCAAACAGCTCCATCGAACCTCTGCCGCTGCGCATTCCACGTTCTGTTCGTTTCGCTGGGGGCCTTCGGCTTGGCCTCGGCTTCGGCTGGGGCTCGGAGATGGTCGGGTGTGTTC